>JASAMV010008602.1:0-12179 GCA_030248065.1 Rhynchonema sp. JSB1_4
CGATAGAGTGGTTAGGAGGTGAACAGCAGAATGAAACATTGATTATTCAGAGAGCTCAACGGGGTACACTCTACATGCCCTTTCCAGATACCACTACGCAGCGCGTCCATTTGGCTGCAACGCTGTGGTCGGTTGCCCATTCCAGTGCGTGAAGAAGACCGATCTGAATATTCACATCAAACGGGTTCATGAAGCCATACCTGGTCAGCACAGCTTCATCGATAATCGACCACAACACAAACAAAATATTGATCGACTGATCACACAATGCTTTGGCGTGCACGAACAGGTAGGTATGGTGGTCGCTTTCTTCATGCTCTTGAAGACGAAACTGGTTGTGCGATTAGAATTGCAAATCCGCATCCCTGCACCGACGTGCGGTGTACCAGCAGCATATTGGCAAGAATGCACTAGAACGCTCTGAGACCCCAAAAGACTGCAAAATTGACATTTCCAGACGCCAAAACGATCGACGGCTGAGTCAAAGCCAGCCGATCCCATCAATCAATGGACAAGGACGGCTGAATCGATCCGAACAAAGCAGCACAAGGTCAAACTGAATCGAGATGGGGAAACGGGAAATAAAGAAAAGTAAACTTTGACGTTGGACAACTTTATCTGGTCAAGGCACGATACGCCAAAGTTCTAACAAGAATTTGTTTTGCAGCATTTTCGCGCACAACGGCGTCACCTACAGTTCCTACTGCCCGCTATGTCGACGACTGATTGACTGCAACCGCACTCAGTTATCGAGTGGCCTACATTTGCGGCGCTTGGAAAATCACGTGGAGGAGTGCGTTGTTCACGTCTTTTATTCTTATTGCAAATAAATACTTTTGTCGGCCGCAATGTAGTTAATATTCTGACGGACTGCTTTTGAATTTGTGTGTTTGCGCAAATAGTGATGGTCTCTCGGGTCACATGAGGCCGTTTGGTGCATGGTGCGTTCACGCTGACGACCACCTGATGCACCACATGCCTGTGACACCAACAGGCCGAAGCGGGCAAAGCAACATGCTGCACACATTGCAGAGTGCATTTCCCGGGCGGCAACCGGTTTCGCTGTACGATATGCGACCAACGCAAGTACAGTCGTCACCAGATGCAACGTCACATTCAAAGCAAACATGTCGGTGCGCCAATTGACTGTTTCGAAATGATGTGCAGCCGGGCTGTGATCACGAAAAGCAACGAATTCCACGCCATGTTTGAACGATTGTTTGCTCCGGTCAGTGTTATCAAAAAATGGATCTTGGGTGTTTAAATTTGAAATTCATTTAAGTTTTTTATCAAATTGTTTTTATTTTAGGGTCAACAAAAACTGCGAAAGCCTGCTGTCGCAGCCAAACGGTCAGTATGCGCTTATTTATGGTGCCACCATTGAAGTTCACACACTTGATTACTTTTCAGACCTCTGGTGAAGCGTCGTCTCAAGCTACAATTGAAAGCCAGACACATCGATCGTAAACAGTCAGCAAATCAACAGTTGTTGAAAGTTAGTTTCATTTGTTTTTTCGGATTCTTTATTTTGTGCAGTTGCGAGTTCCTGCTTTATTGTTGGTTTCAGCGATCTCGAAAGCTGCCAGTAAAAAGTCGAAACGCACAGTCAGTCGCCAAAGTCGATGGCCCTGAAGTCACCTTTGAGTATCAGGGCGTTTCGCTGTCCAATCGTTGCGGTCAATGCCAGCGCACGGTGTCGGTGGCGATTCAAAACGGCGACATGGTTTGGTTCGATTTCCGACCGCTGCATCTGCATGTCTACCGGTGCGTCACACACTTTTAAAGGGGCTTCGCCATATATACGCGACCGAAACCAATCTCAATGAAACTTGGCACCGTAAGTGGGCTTGGTCCAAAACACTCACGGCCAAGAAAATTTTTTCCCATATCAGCTCCCTGTCTGAGCCAGGAGGGCTAAAAGGTAAAAAATTTTGACCCTACCTCAGCACCTTAAAATTAAAATATCGATCTGTTTCGCATATTCTTTGTGTGCAGTTTGCTCACAAATTTTTCATAAACGCCTTGGGTCTAATTTAGAACCATATTCACTTTTTTGGCACTACCACAGCTCGCGCTATTTTGCCAAAACCACGGAAATTTTCGAAAAAATATTTTCCGTTGTATTTTTCCGGTCACATAGAAAGCACACAGAGCTTTTTTTATATAAAGTAGGCGAAGAAAGCCCGTATATCATGCTATTCAGGCGATCAATGACTAATTTTCCACCGCTGATAAGTTTCGACAAAAGCTCGCTCAACTGTGGTGAACTCAACTTTTTTGCCATTTTCTGTGGATCCAAGCACACTTCTATCTCATATTTTCCTATTTTTAGTAACAATGTACCGAGGTGATATATGGCACGCTAGATAGGTAAAAATATAATTCTTGTTAATTATGTGCAAATCTAGGTTGGTCCAGCTGCATCCTTGGAGGTACGAGCAATAAATTAATTTTACACAAAATTCATAATTTTAGCAAATTTTCACTTCCGTCATATTTTTAGCCTATCTGCAGTTGGGTAGGAATTGTAGCTTTTGCTGTCCGATGAAGCCCAAACGTTATTGTTGTTTATCGATCAAAATTCAAAATTATAGCTCTAACGTATCTTGAGAAAAATCGTGTTAATTGAGGTCCATGCGTTGGACTTGGAACTACAACCGGGCTTACAACAGGACCAGCGTCTGCGGTGCCTTCACTTAACATGATTTTTCTCAGGATACGTTAGAACTAGAATTTTGGATTTTGATCGATAAACAACAACAACGTTGGGGCTTCATTGGACAGCAAAGGCCACAAATCCGTCACAAATGTAGGTAGGCTAAAAATATGACGGAAGCGAAAATTTGCTAAAATTATGAATTTTGTGTAAAACTCATTTATTGCTCGTACCTCCAAGGATGCAGCTGGACCAACCTAGATTTGCACATAATTAACAACAATTATATTTTTACTATCTAGCGTGCCATATATCACCTCGGTACATTGTTACTAAAATAGGAAAATATGAGATAGAAGTGTGCTTGGGATCCACAGAAAATGGCAAAAAAGTTGAGGTTCACCACAGTTGAGCGAGCTTTTGTCGAAACTTATCAGCGGTGAAAAATTAGTCATTGATCGCCTGAATAGCATGATATACGGGCTTTCTTGCCTACTTTATATAAAAGCTCTGTGTGCTTTCTATGTGACCGGAAAATACAACGGAAATTTTTTTTTTCGAAAATTTCCGTGGTTTTGGCAAAATAGCGCGAGCTGTGGTAGTGCCAAAAAAGTGAATATGGTTCTAAATTAGACCCAAGGCGTTTTTGAAAAATTTGTGAACAAACTGCACACAAAGAATATACGAAACAGATCGATATTTTAATTTTAAGGTGCTGAGGTAGGGTCAAATTTTTTACTTTTAGCCCTCCTGGCTCAGACAGGGAGCTGATATGGGAAAAAATTTTCTTGGCCGTGAGTGTTTTGGACCAAGCCCACTTACGGTGCCAAGTCTCATTGAGATTGGTTTCGGTCGCATATATATGGCGGAGACCCTTTAAGGGGCCTTTTGTGTAGATTGGACCGTATCTCTAGGTGTCAACCACTGCCACATGAGAGTGACCGTGGTCAAACTTCATAATAGGATCGGATTACGTGAAGAGGTCAATATGTTACCCTTGCTACATCAGGTTCCACACCAGTGCACGGCCATTCAAATGTGCGGCTGTTGACTGCACACGCGAATACGTTGACATCACCAAGATGACTGACCATATTCGAAAACAGCATCCTGGTCTTGACGGAAATAGTTTCATTGATGGGAGACAACAACAGAAAGACGAGATCAGCAAAATGATCAGGGAATTGTTCGCAAACACCAGCAGTGAGCAAACAGAGCAGGTCCGCGGCAACAACTTTATGATTGTCGGTTTTGTATTCAAAATCTTTCTGACAAAAATTGTATTTGACACTGATTTTGAGCAAATACAAGTTGTGCAGCGTGTGTTTGGACCTGTTTTTATGGTGCCACAGGGCATCGTCAGTGCGAATGCACCGAGATGGTCACATGACCGCAATGATTTTTTGGCAAAAATATTATCAGATAAGTTGTCAGCTGTCGCGTTTCAGTCAGCCGACGGTCAGCTGCTGCCGAATGTGCAATCGACCACGTCACACAATCAGACGGCGATCACCGATTTTCTCAACAAATCGACGCAAATGGTAACATTGGAAAACAATGATTCTGCTGATACGATAACTGACCACAGGTCGGTTCATTCATTGCGCAGCGGGTGTACGGTTGCGTGCTGACGCGCGGTGCACTAGGCCATCGTCAGTGCAAATCCAGCAAATGGTAAAGTAACAAAAACCCGAACTGGTTTCATGCTCGTGTAAATCATGACCGCTTTTTGATGCTTAATGCCAATCGACTTCCGTTCGCAATGAGTCGACGTTATATTTACAGTACTTTCCAATTTTGCCACAACGACGTCACCTACCGCAACCAATGTGCCGTTTGTGGTTATGCATTCAAACGACCAAGCAGATCGAGCTGGACGTCGGATCTGTGCTCAAAATTTGCACGACACGTTTACAAGTGAGCTCATTAAGGTTGTTGCGTTGTTCATTTTTATGCTATATCAAAATTGGTTACCGGCCCGGTTCTGTCTTGATGAACTAGTGGCATCACTATATCTTCGAAGATCCATGGAAAAAGTTACTTGACCGAGTCGAGACCGGATCGAACCCAATCACTAAGTTTCAGACCGTCTCGAATTGCATTTTCCGTTTGTTTATCTGCTGTTTTATGTTCTAATTTGTGGAATTCTACATGTATTTTAGCAGGCACAATTTCCCGCTGGGTAGTCCATTCAAGTGTTTGGTGGACGGGTGTGGGCGTGGCTTCTGCTTTGCTGTCGATCTGCGTTCACATTTGTCCAAGCAGCACGGTGTGAACAAGTGTAAATTGGGGACACACTTTGTGAATCGAACCAACGAACACAAACACGAAATGCAGAACGTGATACGAAAACTGTTTGGCGTTTGAGGACAACTGCACTGCGTATCTTTTTTCGTATAACCCTGTATGTACGTACATATGTATTGTGAAGTCCTACCTTTGAATTTTGCTTCCAACTTTGCATTGCTACTTTGCTAAACTGCTGTCAACTTGCTGATTTCCACTCCAAATTTAAATACTCTTTGTTTGTGACCGAAAACGGCGGTTCCGATCAGGAAAGAGAGTCTGATTTGCAGTCGCTTTTGTTGACTTGGTTCATTGGTGATGTCAGGATCAGTTTTGATGACAGCTGAAAATCCTGTTGGTTGAGTATTGTACTTATTGGCATGTTTATTATCACATAAAGGGTTCATATAAAATGTGCACATCATATAACAGATCTCAGAAAAACAGATGAATAATAATAATTCTCAACGGCCATCAAACGCACGGAAACAAAACAGATTCGTAAGCACGAATGAACAAATGAATGAAGGTCACGTTGTTTGACGATAATATAGACAATTTGAAACATCACCAAAACAAATACATACTTATTCATGGCATACATGCATACGAAACATCAGACAGCGTGTAGAAATTATAATGTGAAAGAGACACAGAGCCGTGAATCGTGCTACAGCAATATCTGTTTGTGTTGTCCCTCTTTTGCAGCAATATCCATGATCGAATACATAATCGGCTTTTGATTGGTTGTTTTGTTTCACAAAAACAGCTGAAGCCAAATTCAATACATAATGACACAACAGTGTTTGTGCATCATTGTTATTGAATGACACTGTCCTGTTGGGTGGGACGGACAGGTTTCTTGTCTGAGTTGATAATAGAAGATTCGACAGCCCGATTTTATCACCCATGACCACTTTCAAGACGACACGACATTCTGCTTATACCAAGGTATTCCAAGGTGTGGGACTGTTTGGTCTCAAAGCGAGTCGCTCGCTGATTTCGCATGACCCGCAAGATTTGAACGACTGTGATGTTTCACGACATGCAAACAGCACCAAACACCTGGGGATGTCAAATACTGGGGGCATGGCATCGTGAAACATTATCACTGCTTGTCCCTTTGTCGCGCGCTATGTAAACGCAACGTTTCTTGCGTTCTGGGCAAAGCAGTCAGCATGAGCTTGAGCTTCAGAAAATTGAAGCCGAAACCCAAGCTGGTTAAAAACGTGTGACCGTGTCCCCAAATCGGTAAAATCTGGAATTTTTGCGGTCGATCGTGAAACATCAATTGGCTGGAGGCTTGCCAAATGTCCCTGTATTTGCCACCTCCGTACGGACGTAAATGACAGAAAACAGCTCCAATAACAGTCTATTTGTGTTTTTCTCATACGAGTCCCATGGCTCTGAGATTCTTTGCGATGATCATATCGAGACAGGCATCGAGTACAAACTGTACGTTGTTGGTGTCTGTGGCGCACGTGTGATGACAATAGATGTCCCTCGTCACATTGCGATTCAGCTGCTCGAATTTCCAGCCGATGTAGTGCAGGCATTCCAGATTCGTTTGTTGACCTGTGGAAAAAGGTTGGGTTTGCGCTTCCACTGATCGGGAGCAGGAATTTGCGGTCACATCCAAATCTTCCATAAAATATCTCCGGCCTAAACAAAAATTCAGCAACGTGTCCACACCACTCAAAGTTGATAGATACTATTGTATGACACACTTTATAGCCACGCTCGATCTGGGTCTGATCCGGGTTTGAACCATTTTTCGGACGGGGCGCTACTGCACCGTCCCTCAAGATCACCCCTTTCTCCTTCCTGCCGGCACGCGCGCTGTGCTTGCATCTGCCCCTGCCACTCACCTTTATATTCAGGAAAACAGACAGTGAGCGGCGAACGAAGGATTTTCTCGGCGAAAATGTCCTTTTTGTTGAGAAACAGAATGAAATGAATGTCGGCAAACCACGGACTGTTGCAGATTGAGTCGAACAGTTTGAGGGACTCTTGCATTCGATTCTGAAACATCATGTTTTAGCCTAACATCAGTTACTACTTCGTGATGGCCTGATACAGGATCGCCGGTATCAGACTTGCTGTTCGAATCGAATCTGCCGTTGTGATTAGAGGAAATTTTGAGAAGATTACGCCACTAATTTAGTGTGAATGTGGTTTATTTTTGTCTGGGATTATGGAACACTGGCGTACTGGTCAACATCACTGATACCAGTAAACATCGAAATGACAGTCACCAATTGACCAAGGCAGATCCTATCCCATTTGATCTAATATAATCATCAGCGCTGATACCGGGACACGGTTTCCTCCACATCAGACATCAGATTGCTTCTAGCAGGCTTGGAATGAAACATCACCTCAACAAGTACATATTATAACTAACGGTGCAGTTGTCCTCTCTGAGCACTTGGTCGTATTCACTTAGGCTGCTGATGAATATAATCGCGTTCACGTTGTCGAAACAGTGAATCCATTTTTTCCGTTCCGATCGCTGTCCGCCGACGTCGATTACCCTGAACATCAGGGACGCTCGGTTTACAGGACAATGTACTTGTACAATGCCTCGCGTTATTTATAGTGACCCGACATGGACTGTGCCGATCATTTTACTGTAAGGACTAAGGAGGGCACACATTGTATGTACATCGTTTCACTAGTAGTCATAGGCGTGGGGGGGTGCCACGTCCATGGCAACCAGGGCAATTCGAAGCGAAGTGATTTGCAGTAAATGATCGAGGCGATGTTTGCGTGAAACATCATTGCGTTTGATTGAGCGATCGAAAACTTCAGTATTTATTTTTTGCGCCGAAGCTTGTGCATTGGCTGGTTGATGTTTCACCAACCGAAAGGTGAGTCCTTTGAGCTCGAATAGCACTTCAGTGATTCCAGTGGTCTTCACTCTTGTTCTCAGCACGTCTTGTTCGGTCGGCAGAAAGTCGTCGGCACTGATTCGCGCCAGGTTTTCCAGAAAACTGAAAAAAATCACAAAATTACACAAAAAAATGTGCTCTAAATTAATCCTAAACAGACGCACTATTTAGCAGAATCGTCAATTTGGTACTCGTTGTTCCGACTGTAGCACAGTTTGACACCGCTGTCGTCCCAGAGACGAATCATGGCCTGTTGGAATGGAACAATTCGGTCAATATTCTGATTGCGGCCAACTGGAATCGACAGTGTCAATACTCACCTGGGCTAAACTAGAGTTGAACGGTTCAGAGTCACGTTGAGCGTGCACAGTCGCGTATACAACTTGGGCGTCGCGCTGAAAAAATTCATCGGCAGTCCTCGCCCTTCCGCGGGCACGACGGGACACTGGGTTTCCCGTCACAATAAACAAGAAAGTGATCACAAAATTCAACGGTCGGACACAAGCTTGATGAGCGGTATCAAGCTTGTGCTTAAATTGAGTCGGACATCGTGACTACGGTATATCTGCACAACGAAACGGCGATGCTGTAACCTGTCGGTCCTGATCCCCGAACTCAATGTTGAGTGTGTACATCGCACGTAATATGGCCAACATGCAGTGGATGGTGTTGCTATAGACCACCGGTTTGATTAGTTCAAAGTCTTGTTGCGAGAAACCGTCTTTGTGTAGAATTCTGAAATCGAAGAATGATTCTGGAAAAGTACATAGTCGAAGAACAGATAGAAAGAAGATAGAATCCATGTAAAATCGCGAACCTCATTTGTTTGAGTATAGTGGATTTTCCGGATTCTCCAGCACCTGCAAAGTGCATTACATTACAGTCTATTGAAGCTTGACTGAGTGGCTGATGTTTCACTAACCGAGTAGTAGCAGCTTGATAACTCTCAGATTCATCGATCGATCCCGTCTCAGCTCGTCGTCGATTTTTTTGTTCCTCTTGCCCTGATCTTTTTCCTCTCTCGATGCGCAGTGGCCCATTTTGTGCGACTGTATCTGCGTTGCGTGTTATCGGCTTGCAATATTATGCGGCTCGGGCTTGACTGTTATTGTTGTTGTTTGACTTCATATCACATCAAATCACATTTGTGTTTTAGAAATCACAGCCTCAACATGTTTTGTGGACGGAAGAATGAAATACGACAACGGCACTTTTGTCCGGGTTATGCAGCGGGCACACAGACAGCAGCGGTCATGTAACATCAGCGGTCGCACTTGCTCTTGCGAGTCACATATCACGCTGGCGATTAATTAGACTGTGTCCTCTCGGCTTGCTTTGCGGGATTCGCACAATCGGTCCAGTTACTATATGTAACCTTGGGGTACTGTAATGTCGTGTCGTATACTGTGTCTGTCAAAATGGTCTGCAAAATATAGATTCACACATATATATATATGATATGTACAATACCCAGGGTACATTTAGGTACAGGCGGGCCAGCACTGCCTAATTAGGTTTCATATCAAGAATTAAAAACAAAACTGAACGGAAGGGATCATATTTTGAAATGTTGAGCCCTAACTGTATACCTCGTTCTCTGAAAGAACAGAGTACAATTTCTCCCACGCTGGTTGACTCTCACGCGTTCAGCAGCAATCACTGCGCGAGGATTTGTTCTCTGTTCTCTCAGAGAGCGAATTGAAAAGTTGAATGCTTGAGTGCTCAATCATCGTAAAATATTGTTTTGGTCACAATTAGGGTTATAGAACGGCATCACGATCCCGATCCCGAATTCGGGAACCCAGGGCGTTTATTGAACCCGATCCCGAGAGCTAAATCTCGTTCGATCCGTAGTCAAACTGTACCTAGAATGATTTCAAGGTTGTAACATGGAACAGCCACCCAGTGAAACATCAGGCGGTCCACTTCCTTGGCTGAATTTGAGGTTGATTAGATGACGGAAACTTGGCTGTGCACTCTAGCAGTGTTTGTGTGCGAGCTTGTGGGACCATTTTGAGCAAATATAAATGAGCTAAAAAGTCTAGCTGAAACCATGTCTAGTTTTCTTCAAGCAATTGTGCTCTTATTATGGAGTTGCAGTCCACGATTCTGTTTTTGGTGTTTTGGATTTTGCTCTCTTTCCTGGCACAACGTGGTTTTGCTCAATTGTGCGGGCTGCAACGACACTAAATACAGGCTTTGTAAGGAATACTGCTGTCGGCGTTCAGAGCGAACAAAATGGCAAGCAGAACCGCCGCGCAGTTAAAAATTCAAACAATGATATTGATTGGGGACCAGCACACGAGGGAACCAGTTGTTTTTTTAGCCAATAACGAGCGGCGCATAAATTGGCACCATGACTGGAAAAACAACATTGTGGACTGCGAAAAAACACGCAAATAAATGAACAAGAGAAATTTGCGTCACGTTCTTGCACAGGGTACTGTGCATGTATTTGTCTTGAATCTGAATGAGCTAAAGAAGATCGACATTTGCTCGAAATGGTTTGCGCGCGCATGCAAATTTGCAACTGAAATGACTGGGCACGTAGCGCCATGCCAAATACGCGAGAAGGATTAAGCGCAGCAACAGCACTTGGCGATGGTGTGTTCCAGAAGCAGTTCACGTTTCGGGTGCTGGCAAAGCTCATCCCCAGAGCTGTTTTAGGCCTTGGGGTACGGCTCAGGCTATCCTCAGACTCCAGAGGTGGTTTGGTTAAATTGGGGTAAGGTTTAGGCCAATGCACACACCACACCCATACTGGAGCTCTCGCAGACGGGCGGTGCATTAGGTCATCGTCAGGGCGAATGCACCAGATGGCCACGTGACCCCAAAAACAAGCACGAGCTGGTTTTTGCTCGCGTAAGACATCACTGTTCACAAGGTCGTTAGCCGGCGGCGTTGAACCATACAACCAGTGCACACGCTTCTAAGTCACTGTGGGCACGAGCTTTGCCAGTACCCGTTTTTTGTACCGTATGGTAACACCGTCCGCCATTGTGGTAGCGCGAAACTGCGCTCAAATGAATTATAGGTTTGCCAGTTGAAATGGCTAAGGAAACCGGAGGAAACAGACAAATAAAAAGACGAACTATACACATAGGCATTTCGCATTGCTGCACCAGGCTGCCTTGCTTGGATGTGTGTGTTGTTTCGTTTTTTTCGCCAGCAAAAGTTTGAAAACACCGATGAGCTTTATAGTTGAAACGGGCAAACAAAAGGCGCACAAACTCTTTGCTCTTGTTTGCTTCGACACGACCAAAACGCGCCATTGCACGTCTATCGATCAAGCAAGGTGGGCCTTTTTTGTGGGCGAGCCATTTTGTCTAGAATAATGGTCTAAGGTGTATTGGGCGCAAATATTATGTCGATTTAATTGGTAGGTACAGAAAAGGGGAGCACTGAATCTTACAATGATCGGGTACCAAGACACAGTGCGGTTGCCGTTTGGCCACTGAAAGGAACCAGCGGAATGTGCTGAAATTCAAGCAGCTTGTTTATCACGCACGATTGTGGGTGTGTTCGCTGATTATCATTGGGACTGCGATATGACACATCATCGGTCTTGGCCCTTGGCTGTTCATGCATGGTTGTTGGGCAGAACGGGCCTGAACCTACATATAAGCCCAGCCCTGTGCACATGTAGTTGTAAATCTACGGGAAACGTCACGGTGAGCCATAGTCCAAGCCCAATTGTACGCCAGCTTTTGCCTGAACCGAAAAATCTAGAGCAAGCTAGTGTGGAGAGTCTGCTGTACATGAAACAAAAACCAACGTTAGGATCAGGTAAGGTATGTAAGTCTGAGCATAAATGATAGGTCAAAGCTCAGACGCGAATCAAAACCACTTGGGCTGAGCTGGATATGGGCATTGGAAAATGACTTGCCATTGCCACCCACAATAGAACTTCAGCACAATAGGGCGCCTGGCATAAAAGATAGACAAGGTTCTCATGAACAACAACAAGAGCATTCTACACTGTGGGTTGGCGTCACAATATGTTTGATATGATGAACTTCAAGCTGCCTTGTTACCTGGCTCCATGTGGTTGTTCCTTGAGCAGCAAGTGCAATAACAAAAACAAGTTGCACGTATGAGCGCATGCCCTGATGATTTCATCAGGCAGCTTGCGCTTGTACCTCTCGTAGTAGGTGTGGCAGCATGGCACATGTATAAGTACTGTATGTAGTCGTAACAAGCAGCAGGTACTACACATACACAGCACACGTGAACCACGCTCCTGCGGAGTTCAAGGCTTGTGCCGTTCAGTTAATGCTGCTCATTCAATGCACAGGGCTGCAAAGTAAGGTACTGTATGCTGCAACGCTGTGAAGCTGGGTATACTC
>JASAMV010008603.1:0-113264 GCA_030248065.1 Rhynchonema sp. JSB1_4
CACACAACCATCCATCCCAAATCACACAGGAGCAGTTCCTGCGGGCGAGGTCAGGGTGTGCTTTACGGTTGGCCTAGTGGTGCCCAAATATAAATTATGCGTTTCATATTTTTCGGCGCCCGTCGGTTCGATAGAGGAATGGCGCACCACAGTTGACTGTCGTCTGTTTGAATGAACGCACTAGACGAACACAACCCCCAAAAACAAAGTAAAGGCAAAAGCAAACAAAGCAAAAGTACCCAAATCGGCCATATTCGCATCCATATTTATCGACGACACATCCGTGACCCCGATTATGTGCGCGACAGTCGATATGACGTCCCCTGCTGCTCCCGACTGCTTCTTATCACCGACTGCTGCCCGGACATAGCTACCGACGATCGGCTGGTTCCAGGTCAAGAACGCATCCAGTGTCTGGAGACAGCTGGTCATTCTCTGAGGCAGCGTTCCGCCCACCACCGTGCTGTTGTCACCTGTGATAATAATGGACCGATTGCGGGATATTTTGTTGTTTACTATATGAATCTCAGAGTTATGTTTTTCTAATCAAGTGATCCCCATTCACCGCACAAGAGTTCTAAGTTGATTCTCGCTGCGCTTGCGAGTTCCAACAAAGTTCTCGTATGATATATACTTACATATCGTTGGAGAGAACGGCTCTCAAGATAGTTCTAAGATGGTTTTGAGACTTGGAAACGGATGACTTGCAGACAAAGCACCGGAGAATGACAAATAAGTCCTCTGGTAGGCTTGTTCGGGATTCACTTTGGCTTTGAGAAGTCGAGAAAAAGAACAATTTTCCCCTGAAACGTTTCAAAAAATGTCCGGGGCCGAATCGGAAAAATTCCGAATTAGCCCCAGAGGGGACTTCTCTGGTAAGTGATACGGTTATATGCTAATGCCCAGGATTATCACATGTGTGAGTACATGAATGATCCGGTCGTGCGATGCCGCGTGACTTTTTGTACCCAAGATTTACTGTTTCCACGAGTCTCAAGTCTGAAACGTTTTGCGCACGTCGAAATTAGCGACATCAGTAAATCTCGAAATTTCCTTCATGCAAAAAAAATTACTTGAGCTCTGACCAAGGCAGGACCGGATCGTTTACCAAGTTTGATGTGACTCCATGACGTGACATCCTATTGGGTTAGACAGTAAGATCCTATTGGACGAAGACTCCCGTACGCTAGCTGCCGCAAAAAGCTAAAATATAATGTCGCCCCGTGGTAATTATGTACATACCCCGATATCGGTTATCTGAAAATGGCAAGTTTTGTTCATGTCGGTCTTGTTTTCCGCAGCGATAATTTTCAAAATTACCAAATACAGGAATCAAGTAAGCCCGAATCCCCAGTGTGTAACTCATGTTGCTTAGTTTGAGAAGCCTGAGTTAGAACAACACAGCACTAAGCACACAACTGTTGGATTAAAAATATTGAACGCTGTATTCATATGGATTCGACATCAGTTCAAAACAATTTTTATTGCCATGTGTTTCGCCGCATGGCACACCCACATTTGAGCAGCAGGTTTTCAAAAATATCGTGAAAGTTTGAAAAGTTGAAGTATTTGCGACGAACCCATATGTTCGATGACGACGCCGACATCGCCAATGGCGCCCCATTGGATGGCCATTCCTGCCAACCCATCATGTCTCCTTTGTTCAACGATTCGCTCCATGCAGCTGTTCGCCCAGCCGTAGTTGGTCTGTCCGGCGTTACCACGCCCGCTGGTTTGCGACGAAAACATTACGAACCTGATGACATGAATTATTGTTGGGTGCGGCGAATGTCACGTTGTTTTTTTGTTGAATGTTTTTTGGCCCGCTGAGCTAGAATCAAGCCTTGCCGTGTCAGTAAAGTTGGCGACAGCTCACATACTTGGCACTAAAGGATGAGCCTGGCAGCTCGCCGTTCAAGTTAGTGTTGATGTCCACAAACTTTACGACACACCAACGGTGTAGCAATCACCTGCTACCTGACCTCGAACGGCTATGATCCTACTCACAATGTTGAAAACGCTCAGTTCTCCGCAAGAAACCCCCCAGGGCCGTAAGTAGAAACGAATCACTCGTCATCGGAACAAACAAACTCAACCGTTGCTTTAACGTATCCATTTAAAGCCCCGGGGCTCTAATTGAATTTTTCTTTGGGCCATTGAGCCCATTTTCCACCAATATACTGTTTGAGCCCCGGGCGGTTCAAGTCAAAAACTCCGGTATGTCAACATCAAACAGCTACTCCAACCGCACGAACCACTTCAGTTCCGGCCCGCACATTCGTCGCGTGACCTGGTCGAGGTTCCTCGTGCCGTGGTATTTCATTTTGGCGGCATCCTTGAAGTTGTCAACGGTCTGCGTCTCGAACAGAGTGTCCCTGAGCACCATGGCCAGATGGAAGACGCCCGACAGCGGGCCCACCGTCGTCAGACATTCTCTGACGAGCGCCTCGGTCTCGATGACGTCAGAGATGTCGCGTTGACTGACGAGCACCTGGACACCGCTGGCTCGCCAGCTGGTCACACAGCGCCGCTGGTACGCCGTGCGGATGCCCGTGCGTGACGTGATAACCAATCTGAAAAATTTTCGAGATTACTTGCTTGTGTCTTTTGACCTGATCTAACTAACTTTTCTACTAAACAACCTATGTATTTGTATTTCTTCAATCCGGTTTCGTGTTTCTCCTAATTTCGTTTCTTGTAAACCAAACTGGTGCTTGCATAATTGGTGTCGTGACGTTATGTTGCGTTATTGCTTGTGTCAGCATAAATAAACAATAAACCATTATAAACCACTTGTTTTGAAACTTCATCATTTATGATCAGTGAAAATTGGCGAAGGTCGACAACGAACTGGCGAAGCCCCATCAGCTGAGTGAAGTGGAGTTTATTTGTTTTCGTTTGTTCGCACGTGATGCATTTTGTGACTGAGTTTGCGAACGACGCCGCAAATTGATTAGTTTTAACTAGATTAGATTTGATTAGATTCATATCACCTTTCATGATGTTTTCAACTTACTCTGCGGTCATGTCGTCGTATTTCGAAAACGAGCTTAATTCGTGCTTAAACGTAATTCGTTTAATCCTCTGTGACCCCTGGCGCTTTCCCACTGACACCATAAACTTGTGCACCGCCTGTCTACGAAAACAGATAGATACCAACACGAAGGTTCGGCCCAGACAACGGCCCATATCCATACCTGGTCGCGCCACGGTTGACGAGCCATTGGCAGAGTTCCAGTCCGAATCCGCCCAGGCCACCAGTGACGAGGTACGCGTGCAACGGATGACACGCGTTTCGGCCCAGTGCGCGCACGACGATTGGTTTCGGCCGTGCGCACTGGTCGCGTTCTTCTTCGCGAATCTGCAGCACAACCTTGCCAATGTGCTGGCCGCTCGCCATGTAACGAAAGGCGTCCTCGACCTGGTAATGAAACATTATTAGAGAGTGTTGTAAAAAGTATAGCTGATCTTATTTTCAGACGGTTACGTATTTTTTGGGGGCTTGGACGAAAATCTTTAACAAATATGGTGATGAAACATTAGAGGGTGCCATGAAAAGTATAGCTGATCCTATTTTTAGACGGTTACGTATTCTTTGGGGCTGGGTGAAGGATAAGCATGGCGTATTATTTTGGGTCGTTCCTGCTTCTGGTTTTATGCTAAACGGGGTGAAACATTTTCGAACCAGAAACCAGCATAATTCCTTGGCGAAACCGCCAAGCACTGATCATATGCCACCAGAAAGACGATTACTGCACAAATATAATGGATTATTGTGCATCTGCCAAAATATCATCGCGAGAACATGCTCAATGTAAGACAGACAAAGAATTGCGCAAAATCAAGCCAAACCTTGGCGGCCGGATAAATCTTCGAAGGTAATGGCCGAACGACACCACTCTCAATTCCGTCCCTGATCAATTTGCCGATTCTGCCCAACAGCCGTTCGCTGCACGAATCGACGACCGCGTCGAGCATGATGCCGTGAAAGGTGGCGTTCTTCAGGAACAGCTTCATTCCCAACGCCGCGTCGTTGTAGAGATCGAATTTGCCGATCTCCAGGAATCGGCCGTGATCGGCCAGACAGCGTACGCTGGCCTGCAAAAGTGTCGACAGACCATGGAGTAGTTTTTGGGATCATTTTTTTGACTGGGTAATTTTTAGGACCTGGCGGCCATATCTGGTTCGTTCGCACTGACGATGACCTGGTGCACTGACCATCGCCTATGAAAATGGCCGAAACGGCTAGCTGCCATAGTTGCGATGCACGTGTATTGTATATTCACACTAGAACTCGATCAATATCCGACAGTACGCCATCATTTTCATGCCAAATATTGTGAACCGGCAGTGGACAACACACACATAAGCGGGGTGAAAGACCAGCATGGCCAACCAGTAATGTTATTGTTCGCCACACGACATGTCAAACGCCGCCTTCAGCTAAACTCCAACAGAATGCACAGGCTTAGCAACTACTGTATTCATATGTCAACAATACGCATACCAGGTTCCCGGTCCTATATCTTGACATTAAAACGAACAAAACAGTCGAGCAACATTCAATGATCACCCAACCGCCAAACCTGTAGCCTATCATCAGACAGTGAATTCAACACCAGATCAACGCCCTTGCCATCAGTGGCGCGCATCACATCACGTTCAAACTGCACCGATCGACTATCGAATATCTGCGCATCGGTCAACTCCGGAAAGCGCCGTTTCAGAAACTCCCGTTTCTCCGGTGACCCGACGGTGGTGTAAATATGGCATTGCATCGACCTTTAATGATATCACGCGACTGAATTTGCTTGTTAAGCTGCTTTTATAGCCTGTGAAGCAGGCTTTTAATCGGTGGATAGATTCGAAGTTTGATCCAGGGTAGGATATTGTCAATAGCTATCTAACTTTGTATGTAAGAGTGAGCTTTTTGAAACCACATCTTTTGACCTGTGATTTTTGCGACACACTTCTGCCAATTTGTTAACGCTCTCCAAACAAGATCAGAATCAGTAACAAAATTATTCGCGATTGAAAATTCTACACCGGGTAGAATTTTAAATCTACACACGGAAAAAGTTAGCTGACTTCTAAACATCGCTGTATGGCATTCAACTCGTTGGCATAGTGCGAATCATGCGGCATAGTCTCGCATGTTTTTCGCCTGATTCAGAAGTGAATCATGCACCATGCCGCATGAATGTCGCATATTTCATGCAAAAAGCACCAAGATATGCAACCGGTACTGTATGTGCAGAATCAAATCAACCTGGCCACAGCGATCGCTGCCTGTCCAACGCCGCCACTGCCGCTGTGAATTAGGACCGATTCACCGGGTTGAATATCACCACGAATGCAAAGCGAATAGTAAGCGGTTGAGTAGGCGATCATCACGGTGGATGCTTCAGCCAACGACCACGAATCCGGCACCCGGAATATGCATCTGAAATGGGCGCCATGTGTCCCCTATTCATTTATCCTGAAAGTTAGGTGGTATCACTTGGTCGAGAGAGACAAATGAACGCAGTTCAATGTTGGGTGGATTTTTAGATTTTGACCTGCGCGAAAGTTGGAACACTTTTGCGCCATTTTTACTTGCATGTGTTGCACTGATTCTTCAAAAGTCAATGAAGATAACGGAGCCCGGATCCTGCCACAATCTGTAGACTACAAACGCACATGTCTGGTGTAATTGTGGTTGTGGCCATCGCCTTGCAATTCAACACGCCCATCACCCTCGTTCCATCTGTTAATCGACCGGCAAATTCGCTGCCGAGCAGATATTCGCGATCACCCGATGATTTCGAAATCGCTTCGGCGTTCAGACGACCTGAAAGACAAATAAGGTGCTTCGGGGGCCGTTTGGTGCTTTTGGCACTGACGCACCGCCAGTCTGTGGGAATTTGGTCGAGACGGGAAGCCAAAAACATGCTGCCTAACTCACAGTATGTAGCTATGTGTAGGTATATGTAGTTTGACACCAGACCTCACAATGAATTGGTTCGGTTTGTCCAAAATAACAGACCTGATAACGGGTTCAAGTTGCTCCCAGACAGTAAGTGCTCAGATTGGGTTGATCATTTTAAAAGAGAGTTATTCTGTATCATGACGTCTCCAAACATCATCCCATACGACGCATTCCATGCGCCCCGGAGCGATCCTCAAACCAAAAGACGTGTTTGTGTCTGCATGGCTTTTTTATGGCGAACTTAAGTTAAATCCGGAATCCGGAACCCGGAAAGAATTTACATGCAAAAATAATGCGTTTTCCGGAAATAATTCCGGATTCCGAGTTCCGGATTAAACCTAAGCTCGCCCTAAGACGAGACAAAACTCAACAAACGAACCAGTGGCAATCATGATATCACGAAAGTTGATGCCGGTGTAGTAGACGTGGCACAATTTCGAGCGATCGTTCGGCTTGTGCGTCAGATCGAAGAATTCACACGCAGATTCTTCGATCCATCTGATGCTCGATAGATCGCCTCGCACGGTCGTATTCAACACGGCGTGCTCGCAATCGCGATACGCGTATTCGCTGCCTGAAATGCCGATCGCTTTTGAGTTGCTGCTATCGGAATTTTTTGATTTTTCCCGCGTTTCACACGAATCACATCAGATTTAACAACGATTTGTAGCTGATTAAGCCAACTGCGAATCAATACCCTCACGAATGTCCAGGCCCGATCCGCCATACAAAACTGCGGCCTGTGTTTCGTAGAGCTAAGCATAGTCTTCGCCTATGTATATCTCTGGGCCTAATTTAAACCATAATTCTCGACTACATAAGCGACCATCCGTTTGATCTTGATCATCTGCTCAACTAGATCAGATGGTTACATCAGATAGCACAGGAATGTATGTATGTAGCACGTCATCAGAATGTCCTGTGGTTGACCAGTAGCCCCACGTTTGCTCTGAACCGTAAGAGAGTCTTCATTTTTTCTCTTAAAGTGACTGCACAACACACTGACCGTCTTCAACGTAGAAATGCCTATACGATCCCCACTGCCCATGCCGATAGCAGTTCATGTGCAGATCATCATTCATCATTCGTTGAATACTCTGTTCAGTTGGTTGATCTTTTGCATCGAATCCGACATTTTGCATCACACGGACGCGATTCACTTTGAGACTTTCGTCGCGAAGACACAGCCCGAAGCCAACCAGGCCGTTGTCCGTTGTCTATAGGTGGTGAAGGTGTATATATGAATTCCATTCATGAACTATTGCAGTAATGTTTCATTGGCTACTCGATTGGGTAGAATTCTGGAAAACGCTGCTTGTGCGCAAGCGTTTTTCTCGACAATGGCGTTTGCCTACACAATTCAAGGGTGGAAGCGAATTGTGCAATCAAGGGCGTAACAAATTGCATGTCACAAGCAATTCAAAATTTTTAATTTACTCAATTACCGTCGTAAAGAGAGTGCTATGGGCGATACCATACAGATTCTTAAGTTTCTTAAGTGAAGTGACGCTAGTTAATGTTTAGGACGTGCGCTATTCACCTGTTCACTCTTCAGCCACAACGTGCGTCGATGGACGTCATCACTCATTCGCTCTTCGATCGCTTCCTGCAACGGCTGGATCCATTCAAAGCCATTCACATCGTTCACATCGAGGATCGTTGGGCTTGGCGGCACGGTTCGCTGCTTGCGCAACAGATAGATTGTGGTCATGTGACTGGGATCGGTCTGGTAGCCGACCACGGTCAGGCCGTTCGCCTCGAAAACGTCCACCCATTGGTCGTGGTGGAGATAGAGACCTGGAATTGGTAATACCACGACAAAAGTTGCACTACTCAGGATGGAACGGCAAACATTTTGAGCAAAGCCACTTGAGAAATGCAAATGCGCAAAACTCGACTCTGGCCGATATTCGATCCTCGATCCTGGAGTCGAGGTACTCGACTCTGAATATATTCAGCCCCAATCTTCTAAGCCGATCTGATACACAAAATTGGGCAACTGCCTTAGGACGTTGAACTGATAATTCTGTTGTTTTAGTTGTGCCAATTCTTTGCGTCAAGTGGTCTCACTGAAGCGTGGCAAGTCACGTTAGATCACATCATGGAATGTGACTAACCAGTTACATCCGATCACATTGATTGGTGTGACTACCGAGTCTTATGCCCTCCGATCACCAAGTTTGATATCGACCAATATATTTAGTAATCGATCAATGTAACCCGACCCGTACCATAGATCCGCGTCGAATCCCCCAACGCCGGCAGCCGGTCGTGCCGAAACGCATCGACGGCAAACGCCAGTTCGTAGTGCGCCGTATATTCGACCGCCAGCGCATACCCACCCTCGGCCATGATCTGTTTGACTCGTTGCAGCACCCGGGGGATATCGATGGCCCATTGGAGTGCTCGATCCAACAGAAGACCATCGGACCAGCCTTGGATCGCCTTTGGGACCGGGTCGGATGAGTACAGGTCGAAATCCACGCAGGTCTTTGTCCACGAGTCGGGAATTTCGGCCGTGACTTCGGCGGCGTTTGGAGAAGCGAATAGGTATTCTTGTTTAATCAGTGGATGCGTGTCATTCTGTTGGTGCAGTTGACGGCACATATGAAGGTCGGACATGGCCACGACACACGTTCGACTCAAATGACCGGCTTTCGACTCTTGTATGATGTCGGACAGTGCCTTCATTGGACGCTGACTCGTGCTGACATTGTATAGTGGATCGTTATTGAGCTCGGGTAAGTGCTGTTTGACGCATCGGCGCATATCTTCCAGCGACAAACTATTGGCCAGCTCACGAATCACGGTGTCAAGAATACTATTCTCCAGTAGGGGAGGGGTTTGACTGCTTGGCTGACTTGTTGAAATGAGTTTTCTCATTGCTTGGTTGAGCAAAGGCGCATGTTCCATTTTCTGTATTCTATCGAGCCAATTATCGCCGTCATCGTTTTCGACCATTTGACGAAGCTGATTGGTCAGATACTCCGCGTAGCCAATCAGTTGCTGACGAATGAATGGTTTTCGGTCGAAACAGTGCCGATCACGATGCGCTACAAACTCGACGTGCTCGTGGAATAGCTGCAAATTTTCTTTTCTGAGTTTTTTTTCTATTTTCATCGTTTTACACGAATATAGAGAAAGCTTGCTATTAAACTGGGTTATCGTTTCGCTGCGGTCCGGCGTGCGACCTGGCCACGTGACTTCTTGAATTTAGGAACATTTCTTAATATTTAGTGATGCCACGAATTTCGACCAGCTTTACAGCTTTGCAGATATCGATGTTTGACGCGCGCGACGATGGCGATATGTTCGATTATTTTGAGTCTGGGAACAGCTTTTACGCAGATCTAAATTAGTCGAAGCAGCAGTACGCCGTGAACTATCCTTAATTTTGGAAATCGAGTGCCCAGGACAAAACCAGACCGGACCGAAATCGGTCTCCAAGTTCGACTTCGCCTAAAATATGCCTCACCCCCGGTTGTTGGATCCGACGTGGCACCGCGACCGCGTTCATATCGGCGAAATGTAGACCGCCGGCGACGCACTCCTTGATGCTGGCGTCGGTCCGGACCCGAATGATTTGTTGACCATCTATAAACGAACAGGTCGTCATTAGTTTTTTCTGCGCACCTGTTCTTGCTTTGACACTAGACACCCACATAAATTATGTTTCGATATGGTCATGAATGATGCCATTGAAAAACAATCTGTAGGTAACTTGAACACAGAGACATGAGTGGATCTCGAATGCATTGCTTAAAAATACTCTGTATACACAGCATGTTCTGCTGGCAATGGCAGAAATAAATAACAGAAATCGCCGGGAATGTCAAATATAAGTTCCCTGGGGGCTTATTGGGGACACGCATCCGATTTGAGATGTCAGAAAAAATAATTTCCCTCATAAGCCCCACTTATGTGTGAGCATGACATGAAACGTTACCGGAAAGCCCCGAGGATGGGGCTTTTTCGCAAAAACTTCCGAATTAGCCGCCAGTGAGGAATTATTCAGGCGCACTGACATTGGCATTCCCCGGTATATACCTTTATCCAATTCGATCGATTTCGCATGCAGCTCCGGATCGATTCTCAAGTAGCGCAGTGTGATCGGCAGTTTCAGCGTGTCGTCGCGGTGTCTGAACGCGCCGATTTGCATCACCGAATCAATGAACGTCACCCAGTTATTTGTCCAGGCCACATCCGCGGTCATCGACGACTGATGGACGCGGAGCAGGTTGCGGAACGACTTCTTGTACTCGTAGCCGCGCATCGAGAATTCCTTGTAGAGATCGGCCGACTCCAGCGGTTGTTCATCATTGATCGAAGAATCGGCTTTGCGACCGAATTTCTCGATATCGACCGATTTGGCCGGATGGTCGTGGTCGACGACGAAAATCTGTCCGCTCGCCGCAATGCCGTCGTTTTCGATCACTTCGAAACGACCGTCACCCGGCGCCACGTTGCACACGAACACGACCTAATTTTACGTGTCTTTGGGAGTTTAAAAATTTGAACTTGGACAACCGCCGTATCAACTTGGAGGGCAACGACTACACGACTACACGGTTGAACGACGGGGTGGCAATCCTGGCAACGAGGCGTGCCTGCTGTGGGGCACTTGGGCTGACACAATGCGTGCCCAAAGGCATGCCTCAGGTGTGCCGAGTGTCAAGTCTTGCCATAGTGTCGCAGTTATTGCCTTCAAAGCTGACACGCGGTCAATAATATCGTAAAAGACGCGATAGAAACAATCACGGTATAATAGCACCGATCAAACAAACAAATGTGACCTGTCGCGGGGCAACACAGTGAACGAAAAAAAACGCGACGCACCTTTTTACCGACGATGGTTGGTTTGTGCACTTTCATGTTGTGCACCACAATCGGCGTCTTCTGCCATTCGACACCCTTGGCTTTGCACAATGTTCGCCAGGCCAATTGGATGTAGCCGGTGAACGGGTACAAGGGACGACCGTCGATGATGTGGTCGAGAATGTAGGCGTCATTGGAGTCCCCAACGTGTGGCTCAATCGTGAACATTGAGCCCGCCGACCCGGAGCCGGATGCGAACTCGCCGTGATTAACGACGAACCAGTCCTCAAAATATGGGAATGGCGCTTTGAAAATCTGGAGTGCTTCAACCTTCATGCAGCTTTGCGTGCCACTACACGACATGTATGTATTTGGCCCGATTTCAAGAAAGGATATGCGCGTATCTTGGGCGGTATGGTGCCAACGACAATTACTGGTTGGCAGAGTTCAATTTGTTGCGTGCGCAGCAACATTGAACAAACCACAGCAGCATTGTTCAATGAACACACATGTTGAGGGAGTAAAAAGGAAATTTAAGCACGCTGAGGTGAAGATGGTGTGACATATCAAACATACGGAGCGTTTTCAGATGCGCTGCGCATTTGGTTTTTGAGAGTTCGGCCCAATGCTGCATTACGCCAAACTGTGTCATTATTCATACAGTGTTTCAGCGATGCAAACTCAGTGAGGGACCAACACGCTGTTACTCATTTCCAGATATGTAGTCCACTTTGACAATGAACTGGTCAATAAAAAAGTGTTCCCAAGCGATTGTGCACACACCTGCGAATGATCCCATCTGATCAAAGGTGATATCATCGGAGTGCCACGCGGGACCGGGAAGTGTACTTCCGGGTAGAGCTTATCAGGCGATATAGACACCCCGGTTTGATGAATCGAACCAAGCGCGGATAGGAAGTACTCCAACTCGTTCTCTTCATTCGCTTTCATCAGACCAATCGATGTGCATGACGAATGCAGTGTGCGACGTAGCAACGCCAACAAGAGGGAATGTGGACCAATCTGGAGATACGAGGCTTGCAAAGGTACATCGTGTGATGGGAACTTGTGTTGTGTGAGATTGTATCACCTGCTTACAATCTTAAAGGGCTCGGGACATAACCGAAGGAAGGGTAGCAGGACACATTGTTACATACCGTTGGAAAGCATTCCGACAGCCTATGTCACGCACAAATTTTAAGCACCTTAGAGATTCGCTATCTCTTGGTAGAGGGACTTTTCGTTCCAGAAAACAGTGAGTTTTTGCACAAATTGGAACGACCGGTGCAGAAACCCCAAATGAGTTGAAGGTCACGTAACACATGGATAGGATTACAACAGCTTCCGAATAGCTTACCATCACAACTTCAGTCGCTCAAACCATTGCTTCACACGGTGAGGGTGCGAAACGTTCCAAAAATCGGCCATATTTTTCGAGAACACAAGTTTGTCCCTAAATTTTGAGGCCACGCTTAGCGCTGCGGAAATAAGAATGCAATGGGGAAATAGACCATCGTCGGAAGTACCAGAAAATAAGGTTTTTAAATTTTTTAACTTATGACTAGCTCCGTGACAGGCCTAAAAATCCATTAAATTGCCGCCAAATTAGGTGGTTACATTCATCGCCAGAATTGTGACACATAAAGGCCACAGATTGTATCGGATTCGAAACAAAAAAGTGAGAGAAACGTCTGGTTTAGCAACCTATCAAGGTCCGAAGACCCCAAGGTCTACAGATCTCTCGGGGCAGCCATACTAACCTGAATATGATATTCAGCTATAAATGATTATGGTTAAGAGCTATTGTAAATGTGACAGCATCAAACAATGTATCTCGGGATCAGCTTTCGAATGATATATAACAAGCCCCAATAAATTCTTACGCTTAAGGGCAGAGGTTAAAAAATTGCTTTTTTGACGATTCTGGAATGAACCGTCACGTCACCGTGTCCGATTTCGGAATTTTGACGGTTTGTTGTCCATAGTAAAAGATAGTATGGGCATGTTATATATCGTTCGATAGCTACGTTGAAGCTACATCGTTTGATGTTATCAAATGTGCAATAATCTTTAACAGTAACGACTTATAGCCAAATATCTTATTCAGGCTGGCATGGCTGCAGCAGCCGGACCATGGAGTTTGAAGTCTTGAAACTCGTCTGGATTGTTGGACTGTGCGTTTATCTGACTTTCTCGTTTCTAATGCGATGTAATACGTGGCTTATTTACATCACATTTCCGTCAATGAATGCAACTATGCAGTTTAGGGGCAATTTTCAGGTCTTTTTCGGCCTGTCACGCCATTACCTAAGTGTTTCCAAATTTAAAAACCTTATTTTCTGGTACTTTCGAAAATGCTCTATTTTTCTATTGCATTTTCATTTCCTCAACACAAAGCGCGGCTTCAAAATTTAGAGGCAAACTTGTGTTTTCGAAAAATAAGGCCGATTTTTGGTACGTTTCGTACTCTCACCGAGTGAAGCAATGCTTTGAGCGACTGAAGTTCTCATAATAAGTTATCCAGAAGCTGTTGTAATATTATCCACGTGTTACTTGACTTTCAACTTATTTGGGGTTTCTGCACCGGTCGTTTCAAGTTGTGAAAAAATTCACTTTTTTCTGGAAAGAAAAGTCGCTCTACCAAGAGATGGCGCATCTCTAAGGAGCTTAACATTGGTGCGTGACATATGCTGTCAAAGTGCTTTCCAACGATGTATAACACTGCGCTCTGCTGCCCTTCCTTCGGTTGTGTCCCGAGCCCTTTAAAAACAATTACCAACTAGACGGGACCCGTGCCTACGGCCCGGCTACAGCGCCGCGCCCGTTCCGTGCCGCCCCCCCCCACCACCACCGAAGACCCGTTAGCGTGCCCAAAGCTACCCGTGAAAATTGACCCGTCCGCCCTTCCGAGGGAGGGGGGCCACAGACACACAGACATACATACATACGTCTTCCTGTTTTAGTAGTATAGATTATGATGAAGGAAAAATTGTTGGTTAAACCCCAAAAGTGAGCTAAGAAAAGTCAAGAATATTCCTATCCTGTCTGTGACCAAACAGAGAGAGGCAAGTACATCATCGCAGGGACATCTCGCATTCGCATTCAATTATCACACATGAGTAATCTAGGGTGAGGATCGCATTGAAGCAAAAAAAGATGTAGAAAATTAAATCGTCAGGCAAGACTATTAAACCATACAAACGTACGTCAATCACAACCGCATTTTCGGGCACGTGCTGCAACGCCTCATAGAACAACACCGGTTTGATCGCATTGTTGGTCATGTAATCGGCCGAGCAGTTCGCGGCCAGCGGAGTGTCCCAATCGACTTCTGGTACTGATGAGGAATACCAATGGGCACAACGGGTCTTGGGACTAGGAATGACCTGTGTGATAATATTTGAGTTTGATGTCGGACTTGAATAAATGCTCGCACAATTTGGGACGTTTGAGGAGCGCATTGCAATATAACAGCTGCATAATGGGCTTCGATTGCATAAAACAGACTTTATTTCTGTTTGTGGGGTATTTGCTGTTTCTAATCGCAAGACGAACTGCAAAGCTTTGCGGGGGAACTTTTCGTCATCGGGGTAACAATTGTGCAGAAACACCAGTAATCTGCAACGAAATAGTAAACTCAAAACCGGCAGTTTATTTCGGAGGTCCCAATTTGAAACAAGATTCACAAAACACCACGCCACGCCGAAACCATTCAGTCTGACAGATGGTTAAATGAAAGTTTTGTGGTAACTACAAGCAACACACTCACAGCAGTGAATCGTTTCCTCAAGTCATCCTTGATCTGCAGCATTGCCGGCGAGTGGAAAGGCACTCCGGCCGAATTGACAACTTTCGCGAATACGTCCTTCGACTTGAGCTCGTTGACAAAATTGTGCACTTTCTCCGAATCACCCGAAATCGTCACTGAATCGTGCGCGTTATGACACGCGGCCACCACACCCGCTGGTAACTGTTGTTGGGCATCCTCCCAACTGAGACCGATGGCTGCCATTGTGCCAGTACCCTGTTTTTAGATTGAAATATTTGAGAAAAACCATGTTGCTAATGCTTGCGCTGGACTACTGAGTTCATGTTTGTTGCTGATCTCTTTTCTGTGACCCACACTAGCACAGTTACTGCGGCACTATGCTGCATGAATGGACAATAAATTTACTGAATGAGCAGCAATTTTTCTGAATCACCATTTTTTGGACTTCGAGTATACATATCTTTCTTGACCTTTGCAAAAGAGCGTTATATGTGCAGCGCATTCTCGAAGCCGCAACTGCAGCACATTTACAATATCAGCAAAACATTTTTGCGGTTCTCGCTGCTCACTTGCCACTGGAAAGGCGCGGGGAAAATGTTTTGCCGATCGCGTAAGTAAACGTCGAGTTATACTTCTGACTCCCGGGAAGTAGAAGTCAAAATCCGGAGAAGTCACTACCGCGCAGAAGTACTCGGCAAGGCTGTGATTGCTTGTAGTGATTGCCTGTTCCACTCTGTCCATTGACTGCTGCCTGCCGTCTGCTGTTCTTACTCTGTTAATGAGCTGACCGAACGAGAAGTCACAAATTTCTGACTGTCACTGCCGGGCAGTCAGAGTATAACCCGTCCTTTAAGCTGTATATATGGTTATGCGGCATCGCTGATATAAAAAGCGCGTCCCAAACGCGATAGAAACAGTGTCAATTTCAGTCAAGAAACAAAGCCAACCTGCAATCCATTCTGGATTATTGACTGGCCACGATGGTAGGCCAACAGGATTGTTTGTGCCGCTGTTAAACATTGACCGGCATATGCAGCTGCCATCTCACCAGTTGAATGCCCGACTATGCCATCCGGCTGCACGCCCAGCAACACAAGGGTGTCGGTGAGGGCAATCTTTAAGGAACTGGCGCATATAATTTTAAAGAACGACGAAATTTGAGAGTGGCGGAAGCTTTATATCGTTCCCAACGATTGTTGGAAACTTTATTGACCTCACCTTACCCAAAATCTATTAACACATGCAAAACATATACACGCGGTGCCCTCAATATGAGGTGTGAGCAGCATACACAATCGTACCAGAAGCTCCTGGGAGTTTATTCGGAATAAATACAACTCCAAAAACACCCACCCCACTAGAGGATTGTTCATTGGTCAATTAGACCAGTGGTTTTTTAAAAAAAAATTCGTTCCAAAAGTTAAAAAAAAATTTTTTTTTATTATTTCAAAATTCGAAAATTGTTGCTGTTACTGTTGACATCACCTGACCTTACCATGGGTGTATTGGGTGCCATAATCGTTGTTTTGTGGCATCTGGACATAGTGCACACACTCACATGGCCTCTCATATGATCACACATGTAAATGTGACAGGGTGGGCATGCATTTATCCATGCAACAGACCCGAAAGCAGTGATTCGGTGTGATATTCACTCTATATTTACACTGTTTGTCGCATATTTGCATTGGTCGTGTACCAAGAGGCAATCGTTTCACCCAAATTTGCCGTCTTGGGTGTCACAAAGCCACACGAAGGCACCCACACCACGTGGGGAAGTGTACGTGTGTGTACCTGACTACTGTTGGTACTCATTGACCATTGTTTAGTATTGTTTTCGTGTCGTGAGTGCTTTATATGCACTTACCACAGGTTATGGAAGAAAAATGCCACTATTTTTTGCTTTAGCGCTCATTTTTTTCGTTTCGGGCAGTTTTTGGCTGGAATAAAAAAAATTTTTTTAAATTAAAAAAAAAATTTTTTAAAAAAATGGGGTTTGAATAAAAAATTTTTTTTATTAACCACTGAATTAGACGCTGGACTTACTTCAAGCTTTGGCGGTTTCCCAACCAAACCATTAATAACCCACCTGAATGGCCGTGATGCAGGTCATGCAATGCATAGTGTTGGAGAATATGTCCTTTTCATTCTCCATAATCATCGAATAGATGTCCACTCCGACCAGACGCAGCGCTTTGGTGGATTTCAGAATCGAGTTTTTGAACACGTCGATTTTCATCAACTGTCGCGCCATGCCCGGCCACTGTGAGCCCATGCCGCTATACGCGAACCATATCGGGCGTTTGCCGTCGCTGATGTGCGGCACTTTCTGCAGAATATAACAGAAGATAGATTTTAGTGCTTTTTCGATTGTAATTCATATGCTCCCAAGGATGAAAATGCGGATTGCTGTTGGCGAAGAAAAGAAGTGCATGTGGGGCACTTTTTCACAGCTGTATAGATGTTTGCTTTTACTTCGCCTGAGTAATATGACCAACGTTCCAACTAAGAGTCTCACTTGAAAAATTGAGAAAAACGTTCTGCAAGGCTAACGTTTCCGACCCAACACAGCACTGCAACATGTGTGGTGTACTATCTCGCTGTTCCGAGGGACTGAAAGAAAATTATTTAGCCCAATTCAGCCCCAGAGGGCTTATGAGGAAAAACCAGCGAAAAAGGGCCCCCCGGGACTAATTCGAAATGGGCAGAATTCGATCAAACCAAAAAGAACGTATGTAAGTACGCGTACCTTTATGTCGATGATCGGTTCATTTCCGCCTTCCCGTCCAAGTATGCCAAATCCTCTGTACACACACTGCGCCGGGTTCATGTTCGTCTGTTGCGACATCAACGCATAGAAATGATGATCAGCTAGATTTGAATTGACGGCATTAATGCCGATCTGAACGCCCTCCAGCGTCCGGCCGGCCAAACAGAACAACTTTGGTCGCTCTGTGGACTCGTCGGCCGGGTCCGCGCAGCAGAAGGTCTGATTTGACCTCAGCAGCGCGTGTGTGTTCGCACCACCAAACCCAAATGAATTGATGCTCACGTAACCGCCGTGGAAGGGTGTCGGTTCGGTGACCACCTGGAACAGTGAGATTTCTTGGTTAGTTCGGTGGCACCGACGTTTTTGATCGGATTGGATCTGTGTTCTAGTGGCAACTTTAGCAATAGTCTGACTTTTGTAACTGTGGAAATCGTTCCTGACACTAAACGTTTTAATATCCAAAACCTCTGTTGCGCATGTGACCAAGACAGTGTGGCCATGTATGTATGTATATGCATGTATATGGGCGCCAAGCTGTTTTTATCTTAACTTTTGTCACCGGTTAGCTTAGCGTATGCCCTGGGTAACATAAAATTGAAAAATTCCCTCACGTCCATCAGTTATACCAAGCCTGCGTCAGGCGACCTTCACAACGCATGCGCGTTTGCGCGTCAGCACGTCGTAGTATTAAGGCATGATGACTCGCAAACGCGCATGCATGGTGAATTCGGCCTCATACCTTCAATCGTCCATCCTGCAGTCCGGGAATATACGGATTCGGATCGTTGAAGTGCAGATTCGGCGGTATCACGCCCCTTTCCATCGTCACCAGCACTTTGGCGATTGCGCACAGTCCCGACGCCGGTTCAGTGTGGCCCATGTTTGATTTAACGGAACCCACCAACAGGGGTTCAGTTCGATCGCGACATAGAACCTCGGTGATGGCATAGCACTCCTCCGGGTCACCAACTTTGGTGCCGGTCCCGTGAGCTTCGAGGTAGGACACCTTTAATTAGTTTTTGTGGATATATACAGTAGACGTCTCTGTTTATTTTATGTTTATTTTATCTGCGAGATACTTGTGCTGTGTATGTTTGTCGACGATAAAATAATCAAAAAGCACTGACACGGGCCATAGTCAGCCGATATGCATACATATGTACATACCTCGCTGGGATCCACGCCCGCATCGCGGTACAGCTCCGTTAGCACGACGGCCTGCTGTTGACCGCTGGGTACCGTGATGCCTGTGTAATTGGTACCGTAATCGTTTGCAATAACTCTGTGACTATCTTTGAGTCCCAATGATCTACAAACAAGTTAGACGAGTGTAGCAGTATTTTTTAGCTTCAAGTGACGGGTCATGGTCACGTCACCAACAAGAAGTCCCTAATTACGTCAAACTTGAAGTTATTGCAGGCAGACTAAGCTTGTGCTATTCAGTTCGGATGCCAAAATTGTCGAACCACGGCTGCGCCCAGCAGTACTTGTTGGAACCAAATGGTCACCATATGCAACGATTTTCAACCACTGGACAAATATAGCCACTGCAACCTCCATCCAACCCAACCGGCTTGTTTGTATCCATCCGTATTGCTGGCAGCGTGCACCACCGTTGCGTACACGCGTTTCGCAATCGACATTTTCTGCACGTAAATCACGACCACACTCTCACTGCGTACGTACCCGCCGGCATCGACGTCGAACGCGGCGCATTTGCCTGAAAGTTCATGTTGGCTTGATTTTTTAATTAAACTTTTTTGAACTTGAACTTTAACTTTGAACTTAGAGTTTTTTGATTAGAAGATTTTTAATGTGGTTTTTTGCTGTCAGGTTCGATTGGTTCCTTTTGAAAGAGCGCTCGGAGGCTAATCTAACTTGTTCAAAATCTACTTGAAAGCTATATACCTTGGTCCCAACAAAAGTTCCTTTTAGTGCTGGAAAATATTTGAAAAAAGGCGTTTTTTTTAAACGAAAGATGTTTTGAAGATGGTTCCTACGCATGTGTACGGTAGTGGAGACTCCACGAACACATATCTTGGAGAAAACTGACGGTCGTTGCATCAAATAATTCGTATAGTGTCGCTTGCTTTCGTGTGGAGAACAAAATTCTAGACGTATCCCGGACCTTTGTCAGACAACATTCCAAAGCGATAGAACTGCAATCCCATGAGTGGCGTCAGACACATGTTCGTGCCCGCTACAACAGCGGAGTCGCAGTGACCTTGCCGAATGCCATCGACAGCCAGTTGCAGAGCCAGCTGAAAATCAATGCATTTAAGAATTCGTGATTGTTTGTCTCAAAATTACGTGAAGAACAGATACAGTTTGGGCGAAGTCGAACTTGGTTGAGGATCTCACTGCTTCGATAGCTCAGTGGGCAGTGCAGAAACCCCGGCTGGTGAAAAGACACCTGGGTTCGAGTCCCAGTCGGGACAAGCATTTGTCCGTCAGGGATTTTTTTGTGTGCATATGCGTTCCCACTTTCATTAAATGATGACGTGGTCATATTGCAAAAGGTCACGTGATCAAGTCAAAATCGATCAGGACATACAGTACATAACCAATCACCAAAGTTTGACTTCACCCATTTGATTTTGAAGTATTTATCGGACCACTGGTCTACGAACACGCACTAGGGATGTGCACTTAAGTATGTATCATATGAATGAGGGACATACAGTAAGCATAATTCTATGCGTATACATATACTTGCCAGCAGATGTTTGAGGACACAACAAAATGTGTGTGTGCAAAGATGGGGAAGAACCACCACTCAAATATGTGCACCACAGTATCTGAAGCAGTTTGTCAGCAATTTGACTTACTGTTCATTACACAGTCCGGCCATGATCTCAGTCGCGACTGCCGTTAAGCTAAAAAAGTGCAGAAGCCCACGCGCTTAAAGGCTGCAAATTACAATATCGAATGTGACAGACATGGATGGGTACCCTTTTCTCCATCTTGAAGCACGGATTTCGGGCGTGGTCAATTGGACAGAATTACAATACTCCATAAGCAATAAGCCAAGTATCGATTCTTGGATCCCGCAGTTTAAGGTGTCCATACGCTATCATGAACCGATGACACTCATAGACGTGTTTTCGGATCTTATAAAATCAAGAGTGCAGCGAAACAAATTCAAACATTTTCCACAATTTCGTAAATATGTGCATGTGAACACCAACCAAGCTGCTCGAACAGGCCGTATCGACGACGAAACTCGGCCCGCGAAAGTCGAACGAATACGAAATTCGATTTGCGAACATGCACATCAACGTGCCGGTCGTTGTGTAGCCGGTGACCGTCTCCCAGTTGTTGTTCGTGCCGAACATGGTCTCCGAACCCGACGCTCCCACGTAGACGCCCGTACGCGTCCCGCGGATCGACTGTGGATTCACACCTGTGTGATGACGAGCAACGTGTGTTTCGATGTGTCTGCAGCTTCAAAGTTTCTGTTTTTCTGCGCACGTTTGACACTTGGAGTCGTGACGCGCGCACGAGTTTTCAAAGAAGCGAGCATAATGTGCCGAATGCCGTATGATTCCACTCAGGGCGGCGTTTTGTTTACTAAATTCAGCATTTTATTTGAAAATTCCTCCTCTGGCTTATTGGAGCCGTTCAACTGAAGACTATGGTCAAAAGTTGCCAATCGATATACATATATGTCATCAAGCAGCCGTTACCGGAGTCAAGGGAGCCCTCGCTTATAGAGCAAGAGCAAGTACAGTATGTACACGTCGTTGCATATATTCGGCGATTGCTATCGTTAAAATGAACTAGTCGGGACCCGTGCCTACGGCCCGGTTACAGCGCCGCGCCCGTGCCGTGCCCCCCCCCCTCCCCCCGAAGACCCGTACCCAAAGCTACCCGTGAAAATTGATCCGTCCGCCCTTCCGAGGGAGGGGGCCACATATAGTAACACTACGCCAACACGAGCCCGATTTCGGAGGTGGCAGATCAGTGAAACATTCACACGTGGCTGCTGATTTGGGAAATGTTACACGTTGTAGAATACAACGGGCTGCATGATGATTTTCTCTTTCATTGTGTTTTGTGAACACACCGCCTCCGAAATCGGGCTCGTGTTGGCGTAGTTTTTCTTTACATACATACACATATACGTCTTCGTGTTTTAGTAGTATACATAGATGTGTGTCTATGTGGACGCTCTATGTATGTCGACCAGCAAAGCACCAAAAATAGCTCCAAAATAACCAACCAGCGTCCACAATCGCTTCATGCACAACTTCGAGAAGCACGCGAATCTGCGGGTCCATGTTGGTGGCCTGACGGGGCGAGACACCGAAAAATTGGGCGTCGAATTTGTTGACGTTGTTCAGCTTGCCGTTGCGTCGCGGCAAATCGAACAAGCCTGAATATCGCGCGTTATTTTTTTTGTCTGCTTTATTATATTGCTACACGCACAGTGATGTGTGGAACGCGCACTTCATTTACTCAAATGAAACGTTTTTCATGGTATACTAGAACCCCATGAACGCGCCCCACCACCAAAACTGACACTGAATTAGTGGGAAATAATAGTTTTTATTTTTAATAGCTTTTATTTTAATTTTTATAATTTTTATTTTCCAATTACCTGGCGGCCATCGCCTGTCATCCTCCGTCACCATGTCATCCGCATTGTACAAATGCGCGGCAAACTCCTCCACGTTGTCCGACTCTGGAAATCGTCCGCTGATGCCGGATATGACCAGCTGTTCGCAACATTCGCGACGCCACCATGGCAGGCGGTCGAACTGCTGCTGCTGCTCTTCGTCGTCGTTGTCGTGCGCGGGACTGGGTGCCAGCGACTGTCGAAGGAATGGAGGTACTACTTTTTTAAATAAAAGTAAAAATAAGCAAGTAAAAATATGGTTAAAATAAAAGTACCAAGTCGATAAAGGTTAAATCGATACAATTTGACTTTTTTCGTTCGAAGATTTCAGGCAGAGTGTCTGATCATTATGATTAGAAACGTGAAATTTACAGCTGGAAATAAAAAGTTGTAATGAGTTCTAGAGCAATTATCTCCAGTGGGAATCATTGAGATAAAGATCAACGACCGAATAGCTTTGCTTTTACGAACGTTTCTAAAAGTGGCCCTACCCAGATGGCACGTTTAGCGCCACTCTGATTCGTTAAAGACAGCTCGGATCTCTTTTGATAATCATTATTCTTGACCAGCTTGATAATTCTTGTTGATCGCATCGTTTTCCTCGGTTCCGTATCTTTATGGGCCACAGTACTTTTTGGGCCATGTGACCTTTTGGGCCAGGTACTTTTTGGGCCACGTAAGGTTTCGGATCAGGAACCTTTTGGGCCACGAACCTTTTGGGCCAGGTACCTTTTGGGCCAGGTACTTTTTGGGCCACATGTGCATGGCGTACTTTTTGGGCCAGGTACCTTTTGGGCCAGATACGTTTTGGGCCAGGTACTTTTTGGGCCACATGTACATGGTGCACTTTTTGCGCCACATATGCATGGATAACACGCCGTTCACTATGTACAGTCCGTCCATCAGCTCATGGCACTTTTGTTTGGGAGGTTCAGGTTCCGTTGTGAAAAATTGTTCCTCCGCAAGGCAATGTTATTGAAAACGGCGAACAAAAATAAAATAAAAACCGATTTCTCTTTCTTTTCTTTTTCGTAAGCCGACCGGAACCGGAACAGCACTGGATCCTGTCAAGCTTTTCAGCTGACAAAAACTGTCATGAGCTGATGGATGGACTATAGAGCACAGGCATGCACAGGCCTAGAGGTACTTGGCCCAAAAAGTACACCATGTACATGTGGCCCAAAACGTACCTGGCCCAAAAGGTGTCTGGCCCAGAAAGTACATTTTAAAGTAAATTTTATTTTTGTTCGCCGTTTTCAATAACATTGCCTTGCGGAGGAACAATTTTTCACAACGGAACCTGAACCTCCCAAACAAAAGTGTCATGAGCTGATGGACGGACTATACATAGTGAACGGCGTGTTATCAATGCATATGCAAAGTACGCCATGCATATGTGGCGCAAAAAGTACACCATGTACATGTGGCCCAAAAAGTACCTGGCCCAAAACGTATCTGGCCCAAAAGGTACCTGGCCCAAAAGGTTCGTGGCCCAAAAGGTTCCTGGTCCGAAACCTTACGTGGCCCAAAAAGTACATGGCCAAAAAGGTCACATGGCCCAAAAAGTACTGTGGCCCAAAACGTTCACTGGCCCATAAAGATACGGAACCTTTTCCTCATGAAAACCATTCAACCAACCTCCTCCGTTTCATCCGATTCAGGTGGTGGTGATTCGGATGTGGTTTGCGAAGAGCTGCTGTCTGACTTCGGCGGCCCCTCGATTTCCGTTGGAGAGGGCATGGTTTCTCAAACAAAACGTTCCTGCTTTCTGTTACTTCAGATTTTTGTAATTTGTACTATTCTGAAAATATATTTCCGCGCATTGGTAGACATAGCGCATGTACAAAATACCGAGGGTATGTGTATACCGCGCTGTGGTAAACACATTTTAGTTGTCAAGAATAATTGTACGGTGCAAAAAATGGAATTTCTGCCGTCAAAAATCCAAAGAAACTCGGACAATCAAATCAAAAATAATTGAATTTATGTAGACGCATTAAAATTTTGGTTATGATTGCTGCAGCGGCAATTTTCGTTTACGGATTTTAGCGCGTGACGATTATGTATCTTTAGCACGCACCTGCATATACGTCAGACAACAACATAACAACTTGCGCGCGTCACGTATTCAGTATACCCACGCACGTGCGAGTCAAGGGGCCTATTATTATTTACCTGTTTTTATTGTGAAATGGTTCTGTTACGTGACCCACATTCCGTCCCGGAACGTCGGGCCGAGAAAGTTTTTTTGCAAGCCCAGAAGAATAAAGCATGAAAAACATTAGTTTCATCGTTCAAACAAGAATATCGGTCCAGGCCCGAAATTCGAACCCCAGAAAAATGTTGGGTCTCAACGGTCGGGACCGACAAGTTGTATATATCAAGTACCGAGTTTCGTATTGACAGAACCGACCTGCGCATCAATTTACACAATTTTTTTAGGAACTCTTGTGCGCGTTCGACACCTAAAAAAAAAAATTGAGCCGACAGTATACTACCCCATAGTATGCACAGCCCAGCCCTTTAGTCATCCCTTGTGAAACGTGCACATTTGGCGGGATGCACTTTGCTGTCATTATTGGTCCGGGGGGGGGGGGTTGACTTGACTTTTGGAACACGCGATGTGCACATATACCCAGATTGTCCAGCTGGCTGAGGTTTCACAACTGGATGTCGCTATTGTAGATGACATTTTATGCCAAGTCGAAGTGAAACTCACGTCAAAGCCGCCCCCGACCAATAATGACAGCAAAGTTGCATTCCGCCAAAAGTTCATGTTTCAAAAGGGATGACTAGGGGCTGGTTATACTATGGGGCTCAACTTTATTTGTCAGTCGCACGCGACATCGGTGGTGGGTTAGAACGCCAATGGGACACCGCTGTCATTACAGCCGTTAAACATCGCCTTACAACCGAGTAATATGACCCACCAACATCCATCACTTTAAGTTTAGAACATTTGTTCCCACACGGTCTGCTTTGGGGAGTTGAGAAAAAACTTGATTTGGAGAAATACAGTATATTGTATAATACAGTCGGAAATCAAAATATACGGCGGGTCTACATTAAGGGCAGTGTGCGCCTGTCACTGCCACCATTTTAGGAGAGAATTAATGAATTTGGTACGTGAGCTACCTATACAGCCTTAATAAGAAACAAGAAATCTGTAGTCTATAATCATGTCGACAATGGTCTTGATTGAAAAAGCTAAAGTGACATCGTGTGGGTAACAATACATAGATAAATATGGAACAATTTTACTTTCTTCAGCATTGTGTGCGAACATACCTAGGCAGGTTAGGCACATAGGAAACCAGGTTACTTCTGGCGGACAAAGAATTGGGGCTAAGCGTATAGCTTCAGGATTGGAGAGAGTGAAACGCTTAACTAGGCCACTGGATAGAGTTGTTAAAATGACTTATATCTATCGCACATACATGACAACATAGATTATGATGATCGCAGATTCGTAAATCTGTGTAGCGCACGTGCCAAAATAGTATGACACAACACACAAATAAGGTCCACACACACACGCCAAAGGTGTACTGGCGAGGCTGAGGTCGAGGTCAACTTTTCGACTTTGCTGCAGGAGCGTTGCAATTTTTACGCGCAGCACATCATTTCCTGTGTGTTGTTGCGTGTTCCTGCCTGGTGCACGCATATATGCTCGTCTGTCTTTCTTTTGTGGGCAGATGTTTGGTGCGCGATTGCATGGCACGATTGAATATGGGATACCACCAAAGGCGGATCCAGGGGGTACAGGGGACATGCCCCCTTTGGTCCATTTGGCCCCTGAAAGGGGGGCACCGTTTCGGAAGAAAGAAGGAAAAAGAACCCCTAAATCGCAGGATTTTTACTCTGACACGCTTCAAAAGTCCAAAAATCGCGCGCTTCGCGCGTCAGATACACCCATTTTCAGTGAAATTCGGCTCTCGAGCGCGCAAAAAGTGCCAAAATTTCGCAATGTCACATTTTGTGTAATGTTTGGTGTAAACAGCGCGAGATTCTAAACAAGCACTGGATAAAAATGACTTTTCAAAAATTGGAACAAGCACTGGATAAGAATGACTTTTTGGATTTGGCCCCTCCCTTGGCCAAAAGCTGGATCCGCCGCTGGATACCACGAGGATAGAGCACAAGTAAAGTGTGTGCTTGGAGCAGAGATACACTACTGTATTGGTTGCATCTCATGGCTGCTTTTCGCATGACATATGAGATAGTCATGCTACATTCATGCGACAGATATATCCGCAATCACTGAATCTACTGAATCACGCGAAAAACATGTGAGTCTATGCGAAGTATGTGCCGCCTGGAGACAGTGGGCGGAGTTTCAGTTATCGGTGCACTACTGCACGTCTTTTGGCGGATACAGCCAAATCTCGACATTGAGTGAACAGAACGAAATGCAAGTTTTTGTACACAGCACCGCATGTGGTATTGGGGGTTCACCAATGTATGTATGTATGTATGTGTTGGTCTGTGAAGAAGTCGGCTCTGCTCTGAGGCTGTGAGCAGATAAACGCGGAATGCGGAAATTGGTGAGCAGATAAACGCGGAATGGCAGATTTCTGCATTCCGCATTCCGCGTTTATCTGCTCACCTTTGCGGAATGGTGCGTGCTTGGGTGACGATCACAACTTCCAGCGTGCTGACCTCAAAATGTTGCGTGTTAACGCAAACAGCAACTGAGATGTTTGACCAAAAGCATAAATTTACTTGCAGAAATTCGAAATTCCGCAAAGGTGAGCAGATAAACGCGGAGTGCGGAATGCAGAAATCTGCCATTCCGCGTTTATCTGCTCACAGCCTAACCGCCATATACTGTTTATGTGCGTGCCAATGCAGGAGATAATGTGCTTTTTTTGGTATCGGTGTGCGGTGATTTGAATTCTCGCGCACAAATTGAGCAATACTGAGCATGAGAAACAGAAGAAAATGAAAATAAGTTTGATTTATACGTTCTGCAAGATTACTGTTTGCTCGTTGAACTTGGTTTCGTATAATGTTTTTTTTGCGCAGACACATTGGCGAATGCAGTCGTGTAACTAATGTAAGTCGAAACTGACATTAGTCCAAACGGCACAATATTAACTTAGTTTGCTATAATTACATCCCAAAAATAGTTTTGCAGTGTCAGTCAGTTAGAAAATGAATTTAGACCGGAAATACCCATCGTGGGAAAAAGACGTAGGGCAAGAAACAGGTTGCATGTCCTTTAAATCGGCAGCGAAGCATCTAAATTACAAGCAACGATTGGTGTTTGTTAACGGAACTTGATTTGAACAAGGTCTTTCTCGCTCTTTTATGTGTGTGGCATACGTGTGAGTGTTGCACTTAGTGCAACACCTGCTCTTTCATGAATAATTGTTGCGTAGTCAGTTTTGTCAGTCATTTTGCCCCAGTCGCGGTTTTTCGTATGATACACAAACGCGAAACTGACAAAACCACCCCAATCCGAAACCAATGTCGTAGCCCTGAACCTGAACCTGAGTGTGAGCCGCCAAACATGCATACAAATCTAGCGCGAGGCAGTGCAGTGTTTTTTTTTGGAAATAATTCATTAGACTGATTTGTGTGTACATAACCTGCCTTTGTGAAGCGTTTGAGACAGATATTGCCTCGTGATGAAAACGGTGCCTCAGAGAACGAGCCGTGTTTCAGAGAGGTAGGCGCAATGAAACGCCACCTTACGGGCTTGGTCAGGTGATATCAAAGGTTCAGGTTGTGTTCGTTTTCATCCAGACGACAAACAAAAATAATACTACAGTATATTTAACACGCAACACTGAAGCAGCACGCGGTTTTGAGCTGACTGGAGGGCGTGTGGCACGCCAATTGGTCAACATGATTCGCAGTGAAAGGAAAATGGTAGTTTTATTCAATATTCAAAAGCAGCAAAAACCGTCACGTATCCAAGACACCGGGAAGCAAATCCACGACAACTTCATGATACAGTCGATGATATAATCGTTTCATCACACGATACTTAAGTGAATTGAGCCCATCATGCAGCCATAGCGTCCGAGTGAACTTTAATTGGGTGTATCGCATTTCGTTAAGTGTCTTCGGCCCGGCATGACGAATCATCGTGTAGCGACCAATCGTGCTGGGGAGGCGCTGACCGGTCTGGTTCGATAGGCACACCCTAAAACACGATGCAAGAAAGTCACTCGAGCTGCATGAACGGTAGATTTTATGTTTTCTCGAATTATTTTTATTGTCGAGTTGTTGGCTTGGCTGCGTGATGGGCCCATTTCAATAACCAACAGATAACAATGTTAACAATTCGCGCTGATAAAATGCTTGAATGAATGCACGACTGCTGTAGTGGTGTTGTTGGTGGCACAGCGGTGAAAGCACAGCCGCAATTTTTACTTTAAACCTGCTGTGAATGTTAGGCTCAGACGTAAAATTCTTCCACGCCTCCTGATTTCTAGCTAAGGAATTCATGTACGGCAGTCATGGTTATTTTTGAAATGCACACTGCAAGCTCTGGTTCGACAAGCCCGTTCGAGATTGTCCGTCACGAGTTTAATTTCATACTGGAAATAAATCCCTGCATATCAAGCGCACAACATCACGATTTATTGTTCATCATGTCGATTGGCGGCTGCAAATCAACGACGACCTCGGTATACAAATGTTTCACCCTTCTGTCGCGCGCCGTATAGTTGACATCTCTCAACCCTTCGAACTGCCAGCGTTTCTTGGCCGCACGCAGCAGCTTCATATGGTCGCCGCCCGTTGGATTGTTGCCGCGGTCACGACCGTGACGGATCATCGAATACTGACCCAGCGACTTGGGCACGCGTTGTGCGTGTTGACCCGATGAACGCACTCTGTGCTTGGTGATGTTTAATGGATTTGGTGAATTATATATATAACAAACTGCTCATCATCGCTTGACATCCTGGCAAGTGTACAGTGTTTCTTTCAGAATTGTGTCAATCTCGAAACCAAAAAAATTAACCAACGGACATGCAGAAACACAGTGCGCGCTGGTCTGAAGTCTCTGATACTAGCTCGTGACCTTTCATCGTAAATACTTACCACACAGCACAACCATCAGAACTTGAAGGCAAGCCCAATGGGTACGGCCAACGTTGGACTTCGCTCTACGGCTTGGCAAAGACAAATGTGCATGTTTTGCGACAAAGCAGGGCAAAACTTTAAAAACCAGAGCAAAATCTGGGGTCGGTATAGGGAATGCGAGCGAGGTGCTAGTGCGTGCCTTTAAAATTGACACGGCGTTCTTTTGATTGGTCTAACCTCGCCCAGGCATCGTCATCCTCGCCTCCCCAGCCCCAATAGCTGTTCGAGAAACCGTTCATGCGTTTGAATTGATGCGGCGTGAATGCACAAACGCCGCCGAAATAAGACCCGTATGGCAGGCTGAAATTCAAGTATTTAAGTGTATCGTGAATTCATTATTTGGTGCGGTCGATTTTGAGACAAACGTCATGTGTGTGCTGAACGTCGCAACTGGGACTTGTTAGCACACTATTGGGCGGACAGGCATTTGAGCAAAGCCAGTTTGAGCTTGTGAGAAAGAGCAGAACCTAACAACGAATAGGCCTAAGCCTAAGCCGAAACACAAAACTAGTCCTAAGTGTTAGTCTAAGCCTAAGCCTAAGCCTGATACAAAATCAGACTAAGCATAAGCCGTTGGAAGAAAGTGCTCTGCTCTTTAGGTCCTGCTCTTTTCACTTGCTCAAAGTGGTCTTGCTCAAACCTGCTTTGACCAATCGTCCGGCCACCAACAATTGCTGCCCGGTATTTAAGTGAGTATTATTATCTGGAGCCAACATGGTGATACATGGAGCGTCTTAATTAACCAACTTTTGATTGTTTGCTACAAGATGTGTACCGCACTTCTCCTAAGAGAACTTAAGAGCTTCCGTTTTTCAGCCATATAGATTCTTTTTTGCGAAGTGCTTCCGTATTAGAGGGACATTGAGGGCTTATCAGTGCCTTCGTGCTGTGCAACGTCCAAGAACAGAAATAGAAGCGAAAATACGCACGCGACACGCACCCCCATTTATACTTGTCCATGGCAGCGATCATATGGAGCGGTCCTCTGGTTGAGCAATTATAAGGCACACCGGCGACCACTGGCAGCAGGTCGACGTCATGAAATACGAAACACGAGAAATTCCCATGTTTGGTTGCTTCGACATAACCGACGTTCATCAGTTTGGCTCGGTTGAACGCTTGCGATGCCACCTGGCATTTAGACGATTGTTAAATATCTTGCATAGTTATGAGTTGTGCAGGGTACTTTCGATGCACACACGTGGTGACGAGCCAGGTCATCGTCAGCGCGAATGGACCAGTTAGCCACTAGTGACGCAAAAAAAACCGGTAAGAATTGCTTGCATCAAATTTTATCCTGGTTCTATGTTCGTTTTGGCAATGGCAAGTGTTAATTTTGCATTGGATCTGTCTTGGTCACCACCTCGTCCCTTCACGAGCCGGTTGTGACCGTCATTCCGGTCCCTTCCCGGTCACCTAGTGACCGTCATTCCGGTCCCTTCCTGGTCGCCTAGTGACCGTCATTCCGGTCCCTTCCCGGTCACCTAGTGACCGTCATTCCGGTCCCTTCCCGGTCACCTAGTGACCGTCATTCCGGTCCCTTCCCGGTCACCTAGTGACCGTCATTCCGGTCCCTTCCCGGTCACCTAGTGACCGTCATTCCGGTCCCTTCCCGGTCACCTAGTGACCGTCATTCCGGTCCCTTCCTGGTCGCCTAGTGACCGTCATTCCGGTCCCTTCCCGGTCACCTAGTGACCGTCATTCCGGTCCCTTCCTGGTCGCCTAGTGACCGTCATTCCGGTTCCTTCCTGGTCGCCTAGTGACCGTCATTCCGGTTCCTTCCTGGTCGCCTAGTGACCGTCATTCTGGTCCCTTTCTGGTCGCCTAGTGACCGTCATTCCGGTCAATTCCTGGTCGCCTAGTGACCGTCATTCCGGTTCCTTCCTGGTCGCCTAGTGACCGTCATTCCGGTCCCTTCCTGGTCACCTAGTGACCGTCATTCCGGTTCCTTCCTGGTCGCCTAGTGACCGTCATTCCGGTCCCTTCCTGGTCGCCTAGTGACCGTCATTCCGGTCCCTTCCCGGTCACCTAGTGACCGTCATTCCGGTCCCTTCCCGGTCACCTAGTGACCGTCATTCCGGTCCCTTCCTGGTCGCCTAGTGACCGTCATTCCGGTCCCTTCCTGGTCACCTAGTGACCGTCATTCCGGTCCCTTCCTGGTCGCCTAGTGACCGTCATTCCGGTCCCTTCCTGGTCACCTAGTGACCGTCATTCCGGTTCCTTCCTGGTCGCCTAGTGACCGTCATACCGGTCCCTTCCTGGTCACCTAATGACCGTCATTCCGGTCCCTTCCTGGTCGCCTAGTGACCGTCATTCCGGTCCCTTCCCGGTCACCTAGTGACCGTCATTCCGGTCCCTTCCCGGTCACCTAGTGACCGGGATTCCGGTCCCTTCCTGGTCGAATAGTGACCGTCATTCCGGTCCCCTACCGGTCACCTAGTGTCCGTCATTCCGGTCCCTTACCGGTCACCTAGTGTCCGTCATTCCGGTCCCTTCCCGGTCACCTAGTGACCGTCATTCCGGTCCCTTCCCGGTCACCTAGTGACCGTCATTCCGGTCCCTTCCCGGTCACCTAGTGACCGGGATTCCGGTCCCTTCCTGGTCGCCTAGTGACCGTCATTCCGGTCCCTTACCGGTCACCTAGTGACCGTCATTCCGGTCCCTTACCGGTCACCTAGTGTCCGTCATTCCGGTCCCTTCCCGGTCACCTAGTGTCCGTCATTCCGGTCCCTCCCGGTCACCTAGTGTCCGTCATTCCGGTCCCTTCCCGGTCACTTAGTGACCGTCATTCCGGTTCCTTCCCGGTCACCTAGTGACCGTCATTCCGGTCCCTTCCCGGTGGCATAGTGACCGTCATATTCCGGTCCCTTCCCGGCCGCATAGTGACCGTCATTTCGTGACTGCGCTCGTATAAAGCAGTCGATGATCTATGCGAGAACGGTAGTCCTTTCTCGTACACATTGGTTGGGAAAACGAACAATCGCAGTTTTGCGTTTCAGGGTTTGTAACTCCATTTTAAGCTTCGAGACACATATATAAGCATCCAAAACGGCCACATGACAAGGTCAAGGGATTTGGTGCTGATCACCGGCTACGTTGATAAAGCACTTAATCTGATGATGGTCACCTGATGAACAACAAATATCCTGTAGTGTAACTGGTTGCGCTGCAGGAACGGATGCATGTGATTGAGAAACACCCTCAAATGCGCATCGCGGTCTCGGAACGGTATGATGACGGCGACGCTGGCGACGGGCACGCAGTCAGTTGGCCACCACTCGCCACCTGTTGAATGAGTCACTGTTGTCATTGTGACAAAGTGCACTGGGTGCTGTCTTGTGGACGTCCATTGCACAAAAGATGATTGATGAATAACGCTACGATCTAGCCTTGTGGGCACGCATTGTGTTAGATCTGTGGATGCAGTTTCGGCCCATAATGCCAGACTGCCTGTCATTGACAAGGTCCATGGCGCCATTGCAGTCTGGCATTATGGGCCGAAACTGCATCCACAGATCTATCACAATGCGTGCCCACAAGACTAAATCGTATCGTTGTTATTATTACTGCATTTGGCGCAACGCGCCACTTGCGTGAAGATTGTTTTCCAGATGAGACTCGCGAGTTGTGCTGCCTGAGACCGCGGCTCACTTTAATCTTCTTTTATATTGTAATGGTTATTTTTGCATTATGATCCCGTATCGTAGCGGAACCTAATTTAAGGAGGAGAGATCACGCTCGATTTCAACTTTTGGCTGAATCCGAAGATGTGCTTCTGTTTTTTTCAAACTTCCAAGAATCTGGCGATTGCCCCGCGATCCCCAAAGTTGTCAGGCGTTACGGGCAGAAACAGCAACGTGTACGCAGCGGTCTCAATGCATCTTATCGTCTGACCCTTTGGCCCACAACCAGAGATATGTATAACATTGAGCAACTGAAACACGTTCCAAGAATTGTGCAACGATAACGAATTAACGACACCCATACCACGTTTGCTCGTGTGTACCCCGTCCGATCTGGCAGGCTAAGCAGTGTTTGGCCTGGTTAGTTCTGGGATCAACCCCCAGCGGACGGAGCAACATCAAAGTGGTGTCGTGGGTCAACTCAGCCTTCCATCCCTGAGAAGGGTCGGTAAATGGGAAGCAGCAATTGCTGCGGGTAACAGGCACCTACCCATTAGAGTCACCGGCAACGGGTTGTTGGTAGGTCCCTCGCGGAGCCTAAATTCTGCGGAACGCCTTTACCTTTTATAGCGTAAACATGGTTCCGTGGAGGATGCCTTCGTGAAAATGTCAAGTGAGACTTAACAAACTCAAGTGCCAATAGTTTATCCAAATCATTGAAAATAACCAATTTCTCACCTGTTTTCCTGACTTCTATGGTTTGTTCTAGCTCCTCAATGGTCGCAATCGTTCGGTTGATTGAGATGTGGGACGTGGCATCTGTAGAAATGAAAAAAAGTGTGGTTTGGGGTTGGAGAATGGTTTTCGCAAAAAAAGTTAAAATTTTGGTGTCAGTAGCTATAGTTCACTCACACACATTTTAAATCCAGCCATTTAAGATCGTCAATTCGCAGCATGACAGGAGCCGAGCACCAGGTCAAAAATCGAATAACTACGAAAGTTAGGGCACTTGTGATGGTGAGGGCTACAACGAGCAGGCGCTTCACGCCAAACACTCGCACCAAATGACTGAAGAAGCCTTTAGTCCGTAGTCGCAAAGCCATTGTATAATCCGCACAGGTAGCAGTGGTCATGTGCATCTTGTGGAGCAGCGGAGGGCTTCAGCTCGTCACAATAGTTGAATAATATCTGTATTTCCCGATGCTCTTGTGGACGTGGTTTTTGGTCATTATGTTGAATTGAATCCTTTCGACCGCTTTACCACACATGTTTTTACTCCCGTAACGTTTCGTGACCGACTGAGGAGACCAACCCCTGCAAAATTGAGGTTTCCCTTGAGATAAGTGTGCTCAATCGGTCACGAAACATTGAGAGTAAAAACATTTGTGTGGTAAAGCGGTCTAAAAAAATTCAAGTCACAATAGTGTCTCGCATCATACCGTAACGTATCACGACCATAATGCCAGCATCATGTTTTCAACAAATACGAACTCAAAAATGCCCCACGCTTTCGCAGAGCAAGAGGTGTTGAAGAATGGGTAACGCACAGTGGTTCCGACTAAAACAATACCGCTGCATTCAGCTGCGCGGAGGGGCCTTGTGATCTTTGCTGTTGTGGGTACAGTGTGTCAGCAGTTGAGTCTACCATAGCAAAATTGGCCAAAGCACATATGTACATACATACTATACATGTAGATACCTCAGATTCATGCGCATTAACCAAGAGTTATTGACTTTTCCGACTGGTGAGTGTGTTTTGTCTGTATTGTTGTGTTGTTTTGTTATGATGACTATTGCATAGCTAACGTCCTTCAAGTTTGTACGCAATGTGTCTGTTTGCGTACTTCATAGCCCTCTTGTGCATGCTGAATAGTCAGTTCATCAGCTCATGGGACTTTTGGTTGGGAGCAGGTGCAGGTTCTGTTGTAAAAAATTGTTCCTCCGCAAGGCAATGTCAGAGAAAACGGCGCACAAAAATAAAATAACCGATTTCTCTTTCTTTTCTTTTTCGTAAGCCAACCGGAACCGGAACAGCAACAGCACGGGATCCTGTCAAGCTTTTCAACTGACAAAAAGTATCATGAGCTGATGGATGGGCTATACAATTGGTACCAAAGACAACGTGTTAGCGAAGCTTCAGTCAAATCAAACTACCGAACCGTTGTACGCTCAACGTTGATATGATCTTAGTTTGGTATTGTGCGTCTTCTCAGCCATGCGTCCACAAACTCTGGGGTGGTATCATGCAGCTCATTTTCAACATCACAAAAGCGCACAATCAAGTACATGGGGTGATATTTTCGAAACGGAAAGCAAAGGGGAAGCCCACACGATAACAGCAATTAGCACCAACGCAAGCCAACTGACCTTTAAACGAAAATCACCAATATGTCAAAAACAAACTCTGCAGCGACCAAACAGGCAGCATAATTTCAGCAGAGACACTAACTTTGAATCGGCGCACAAACGGGCTGTCCGCCGACGTATTCTTGTGGCGGATCACCACTGTCCGTGTTGCCCACCAGTGGAAGCGACGGGACGTTGGCGTTGAAATCGTGTTCATCGCGATTTCCCGGCAGGTGCAGGATCTGATTGTTTTGGATTATGCAAATGTCGTTAACGCATACCGTCAGCACCGGCCGGTAAATGCTATGCGGCCCGTAACAAGCGTAAGTCCCAGGTCAACGACTTGCGTCGACCACATTAGAATAAGTCGCTATTTGTTGACATCACAGGTGGGGTCTCGAAGATCACATTTGGTTCTGTATTTTCTTGCCGAACATGACCGCCTCTGGACGTACCCAGATACGCTTGAGTCTTCAAGTCGCGTGGTAACCACACCTAATGGTGGCGTTAAAAAAACCACAACGTATAAGAATAAACTGCAGATTATTACACAGGGCTCTGTAAGCTCAAAACCGGACGTTTGGACAAACCAACCAGCCTTGTCTGTATGTTTCGGGGATGCAGTCGCGTTTAACCGATGCGATTCTGTTCATTTAAGCGCGGTGAAAATAACCCGCTAAATTCCTCATCCCGAAAGCCCATCATATATTGACATGTATGTACCTGCATGTTGTTGGTGTCGCAATTGGGATCCAAGCTGACACTGTTGAATCGAAAATGATAGATGGACTTTGGCAGCACCGTTTGCAGCAACAACACCAGGCCGAGCACCAGACATGTGATCTTCCAGAATTGTTTTGCCGCCCGTTTGTGTGACGCGACCATTTTCAGTCAAGCGTATCGTTGTTTAAACTGTTACTACTCAAATTTTTTAATTGCTTCGAATTTGAACGGACTCTTTTAGACACTATAGTGTGATGGTCATCTTGCGCCGTCTTCCAGTATACCTATCAAAAGCCAAGTTGTCGATAACTTTATCAGAATTTTGGATTAAATGGATTTTGGTTGGAGTTGCGCAAACAAGCTGTCGCAACACCATAAATGTCGGTAAGATATTTGTGAAACAAATTCTGCCAACTTTATACTTAAAGATGTCATGGGGCAAAGTACATATACATACGTTTAAGTGCGTCATCAGTACAATATTTAGTTCTCTTGACACACTTTGGCTGAAAAACGTAGCCGACAGATCATAAGTATCGATCGTTTTGGCACTAATTAACAATTCTGTCTGACGGAATGCATAATTGATCTCTCGTTAATTATTGATGGGCAACAATATTAAATGAATAATAGCGATCATCATCAATTATTAATCAGCTTCTTCTTTCAGGCAACTGAAAATAAGGAAGAACAACAAAGGGAAAAAGAATGGTAAGCAGAGCCAATCTATGTTTTGAGCACCAATTGCGCTGTTGAAAGTTTTAGCCCTGGGCAAAATCCCAGATCGTCGCCAAATAAAGTAGACACCGACTGCAGGCGAGGTCTATACCAGCACAAGATAATCGTTGTTAGCTCTATCGAATCAAAGCCGAACTTAAAGACAAGAAAGTACATTTGCATAAGCCAACACTCTTCACAAGTCTTGTGGATCTAGATCTAAATCTAGACCTTAAAAGTCAACGTTAAAAATTCCTTTCTCATCAAATCTTACAATGTCCATGATCGAAAGTCACCTTTAGTTATGACGTCATCTTGTCACGGCTTTGAAGGAAGGGGATCAACAGAAGTTGGCTCGGATGGGACCCTCGAATATAGGTCTAAATCCAAAAGCGCCATGCGTCGTGCCCACCAATTGTGCACCTGGGCGCATGATGATGACTTCAAGCGTTGATCAACGCGGATAATAGTTTTGTCGTCAAATCAAATCGTCAAATCAAGAATAATAATACATGAGCCCCAAATATGCGCGAGAAATAATACATGTTTTTTTTGTGAAGATTTGACGCGGTGATTTGACGACATTACTATGAGCCGTTGTGGGAGTAAAAAGTGACTTTATACGCACCGAGCTGAAGACCGAGCGAGCACGCCGTGTGCATGTACGCGGATTGCATAAACTTTCCGTAGTGGCTTTGAGTTTCGAGAATTATATACATAATTTGATTCCACGTAATCTGCGCGCAATCGCCTTTCGAGAATTCAACTCATCGAACGAGATGCAGTAAAAATGACGTTATTGTATAGTCCTTCCACCAGCTCATGGCACTTTATGTTGCTGCTGGATGGTTTGTTCCCTTCCTCCACGTTCTAATGAAAGAGAAATTTAGTGTGACCGATTTTGCAAAAAAAACTAAAAAAAATAATAAAACAGGTCGAAAAAATTGAATTCGGTCAAATTCAAAATTAAATTAAATTAAAATAAAAAAACACGTCGATTTCAAAAAACCGCAATTTAGGAGCAAAAAATAATTTTTTTCGGGAACTCAATTTCTCTTTCATTAGAACGTGGAGGAAGGGAACAGATAGGCCAGCAGCATCACAAAGTGACATGAGCTGATGGACGGACTATACATTCCCATGATACGTACATGAGACAATGGTATGCATGTATACATCGAGTAGTTCGATGTCACACCCCATCGGTCGGTCCGCTGAAAAATTGATCCAGATACGGGCGATTTGGTGATCGGACAAATGTTCCAGCAGCATGATGATTTGCTCCTTGTGACCGCACGAAATAATCAACAATTTATTATTCCTGACGTTTCGAATGCCGCTGACACGCTTTTTCAGAGGCTAAAATTTAAAAAATGAAGAACCACCTTCTTCATTTTTTTAATTTTAGCCTGCGAAGAAGGGTCAGGTGCTCTATTGTGCTAGTTTCAAACCTTCTTTCGTCAAAGTTCCCCACACATACAGTATGGATGCGCATGTACTTCACAATCCATTCTGTATACCATCATATCCACACTGGAGGAACAAAAAAGCATAAGCCCCATCATTTTGGCACGCGGCATCACAGAGTAAAACGACCCCAGTTATCAGCACCCCACTTAACCACCAACGCCGGAGCACATCAGCTTTTCATGCTCCATTAAATCTCGAGTTTCGCACTGTTTCGCTCGCAGAGAAAGAATCTTGGTTTTTTTAGTTTCATGGGTCCTGTTTACGAGAACGTGCAGAATTGACATGTTTTTATGCGTCTTGTAGTGTACATACACATCATGACCTTTGCTGGATTAATGCGACCCAGGCTTTGTGAAGCAGTACCCCCTAGCCATATGCGCCGAGTGATAAACGGTTTGAACCGTTTCTTCACGACAAATCTTTTATCGCCCCCTTTTCTGCATAGTCTATACCTATACAGCGGTTCTGTGTGGATATTCAAAGAGGATTTTTTCGGTACCGCAGAAACCGCTCGAAGGAAAGAACACAAAATAATCTAACCCGATAACCTGTGCACAGTTGGGGCGCACAAGCACAAGGTCTGATGTCGGTCTCGGTCCATATTACGATTCAGTCGAAAACGAATTCTGGCTATATTTCTCAAATCTAATGCACATTTGGTATTGTTGAGGAGCTTTGTGTTAACGAAGTTAATGGACACGTTTAACAGTCTTTGACATGATTTCACACAAATAAACTTGAAGCAACGCATAAGTTCAAGACCAATACCTGATCGGTACACTTACAGTACTCGGTTTTTCTACGTCCAACGGTTGCGAAAGCACAAGCGCGCCGCAAACACTTTTCCATTCACAAGAGCCTAAGAGAAGAAAGAGCGCCAAATTACAGACTAGCGCATTTGGCTTGTGACCGTTCATTTTCAAATACCTGCTCTATGGTGTTTGAATAGACTCTCTCCCACACTCCGCAAAGAAATAACTGCTACCGGTTTTAAGTTGTACTTATATACATGTACCTTTTCGTACAGCACACATATGTATAAATGAGCTGCTGAAAAGTACCTATATGTATTCTTGGCTGCAAGCAAGCAAAATGGATTTGCTTCACATGCTCACTCGCCGAAGAATTAACGTCAGCCGTCAAACTTCTGTTTTGCCGCCACTGATTCGAACTTTGCGTCCAAGAACTGGATAGCTCGCAAGGTCGCAATTACAATAAGAACGGGTTATGTAACTACATACACCGTGGAATTCGTTCAGTTTGTCTCTTTTCTGTTATTATCATGTGATCTGTGTCCGCCCTCCGCACAAAATTAATATCAGCCACATATTCCGCGAATTTTCAGGCCCGGAAGTTCAGGCCCGACCTTTCAGGCACAGTTCTTCAGGCCCGGCCGATCCAGGCCCAGCTTATTTGACCCGTTTATAGGCTTAGGCCTGGGCTCCAGCCGGGCCTGAATTGCCAGAACCTGTGCCACGGGACTGAACCGTCGCACAATAAATATAGGCACCTAAGCACTAGGTACAGTAGTTGGTATTGGTCGCACAATGACCATATAAGAATTCATCAAATCAATCCTGACTTTCACGTCCAGTCACTCTTAACCACTGTGCTATTTGTGATTCTCATAAAACGTTTTCAGCGGGAAATAATCTAGCAGTGCGCCCGCCACATTCCTGCGTGTCTGAAACATTTTGGTGACTGCATTCTTTTGTGTGTGATCGCGCAACGCAACGTCATTGCCCCGTCACTTTCCTGCTTCACGATTCAGGAAAAAAATTTGACCAATTCTTATAAAGTCATTGTGCGACCAATATAAATCGTCGCTTGAAAGGGAACATGCGAACCACCCCGACGTCCGACCGGTACAAACGGGGTTCTTCGCGTCTCAGCTCATTAATGACCATCGGCGCTTGAACAACTGTGAGCTCACAGGGTGGCCAATAAGTATAGACGCATGTCGATGCTTCATGGTCTCCGTGCCCATACACTGTACAAAGGCGTCTTCTTGTTAAGGCGTAGCGCTCGCGTACGTGATTTATGAGCGCAACTTTCATAAATTGAATAACTTTTTTTGAAAGTAAACTGAATCGTCCATCTATTTTATTTGTCCATGCGGATGCGCGCATGCCGCTTGGTTCAAAATATACTTTAAATAAAACAAAAGAGCGAAAATTCGTCATGGCCGACCAGAACGCAGCATATACTTTCTCGAAAATGATTGATTTCTTAAATCACGACCCTGTGCACCAACTTCATAACCGCACGAGTCATTCGTGAGTTTCTAAATCAGTTTCTCTTATCTATACTTCAGGCACGTAGGGAATATGTGATCGTATCCCACTACAATACCGTTCACATGCTCTCACTCTCACAAAACCGTTGTGCCAATAAATGATCTTGCAACGGTGCGACGCGAAGGCTAGCGAGGTCGCCTTACATACAAACTACACTATTGAAACATCAGGCATGCGCGGTTACTGATTCCATGAGAGAAGACCAAATATATGCCAAACCATGCGCTAGGTGTCAAGGGCTGACACCTGCTACTTACTTGCACATACATACATTAAAAATTGAACTTGGTTGAAATCTATATGTTCATGTGTTTGCGATGTAATCCACCAACATCTTGTTGAAATCTGATCCAATCCGATCACTAAGTTTGATATCCGGCCAAAGCCAAACTTTGTCAGGACCTTACAACCAGCACATGAGTTATACTTGGGGAATGTATAGGTGTACTTGCGTAGACCTGAACAAGTTGTTCCCACTATCCCAAGAGTCAAGAGTGACATTTCTGGATAAAGATTGATGACGCAAAGAGACATGTCGCTCTTGGTATTGGTCGCACAATGACTTTATAAGAATTGGTCAATTTTTTTTCCTGAATAGGATAGTGAAGCAGGATAGTGACGGGCGGGCAATGACGTTGCGCTGCGCGATCACACACAAAGAATGCAGTAAAGAGAATGTTTCAGACCTGCGGCAACGTGGTTGATCTGCAAGATTATTTTCAGCTGAAAATGTTTTGTGAGAATCACAAATAGCACAGTAGTTAAGAATGAGTGAACGTGAAAATCAGGATAGATTTGATGAATTCTTATATGGTCATTGTGCGACCAATATATTATAGGCAATCCATCGGCTCATGGCACTTTTTACACAGCGCATGCGCAGCAGCACACGCCATTTTCTAAACAAAATGTACACTTTGCTCGAGTGTCATACTCTGATGACCGCTTTTTAATTTATTCGGTTTTTATTTGCTGCTTGACATAACACTTTTCTACAATGTTGCAAAATTTGGAGATGTTTCAACGGATAACTGCAGAGAATTGATGCATTCATTGACGGCAGTAATGTAGCATGCAGCCTGTGTGTGTTGAGCAGTGTTCGAACGGGATTCATTTTTAATCCCGGGATCGGGATCGGGATTGGGATCAAGAAAGTGTCGGGATCGGGATCGGGATCGGGATCCCGGTTTTGAAAACCCGGGATCCCGGGATCGGGATCGGGATTGACCAGATAGTCCAAAGGCAATAGTTTGTATCATTTTATGCATAAGATGCACGTTAATGTCACAGACAACCATGAAACATGTTTATCACACATGGATAAACACCCGGAATAGTGATTAAAGCCGATTGAAAATCGAGAATAGCTGATGACGGATAAGTTCAAAGATCATAATTGTAGTCGATCAATGGCAAAGCCTTTGACAAAAAGACAGGCATTTCACCATTTTCTGGTTTCAAGCAGTATCTTTTGCCACCAAACAAATCAGCTGCACTGGAAAAGAGCTGTTCAGAAGGCAGGCTCGTAAGCGGAGCGCTTAGATCTTTGGAAGCTAGACGTGCTAGTCGCGGAAACTTAGTCTCATTTGTTGCCCACCATGACAACATTTCCTCGAAACTGAGTCCCTTCGTTCGATGCAACTTTGTGTAACCGTTCAGTTCTAGCTCGACTGGTTCGCGAGTGGTGGTGCTTGCGGTTTCATCACGCTTGGAATCAGCCGTCGAGCACCTCTTAGGGGTGCGGCCACACAAACACGATTGTGGGCCGCGGGTCAGCAATAATTCAATGTCCAACGACCACCCCGCGTTTGCATGGCCGCACTTGCGGGTCGCGGTTTGCGGGTCACTTGAAACATTTATTTAGCTGTCACACACAAAAATGAACCAATCAGCGCTGTGCTACGGCAGTCTGCGACGTTGGCTGGACGCGGATTGGTTAATTTTTGTGTGTTGCAGCCAAACAAGTGTTCCAAGTGACCCGCAAGTGCGGCATGCAAACACGGGGCGGTTGTTGGACTTATAGAGTATTTTCTGACCCGCGACCCGCGCCCGCGTTTGCATGGCCGCGCCCTTACGACATCCTGGCGAATTATAATTGCATAATTTTTACTTTTTGTTCTCAAAACTTAATCCCGATCCCGGTACTTTTTTGGGCGGGATCGGGATCGGGATCGGGATTGTCTTTTTCAAAATGCCGGGATCGGGATCGGGATCGGGATCAGAAAAAGGGCCCGGGATCCCGGGATCGGGATCGGGATCGGGATCCCGTTCGAACACTGGTGTTGAGTGCCATGAGCTGAGGGATTGCCTATACATTTGTTCATACGTCACTAGGATGGCATTTCCAGGTGTTGGTGTGTGGCTAATTAGGATGAGCGTAAAGCTCGTTTGCTCGTTAACAAAGAAGGCAGTGGGCACTTTATGACAGCCATGTGAGCTGCGACGGGTGCGCCTTCATGGTAACTTTTCGCCGTAGACTTGCGGCGTCTAATGACCCGCTTTCTGGAAAGCCTTGAATGATTATGTATGTCCTGTGGAATGCGCCTGTCTACCGAGGGCACTGAGTCTTGTATTAGTCAAATAAACGCGCGACAAAACCGATAAAACAAGGACACAACGATGCAACGGGTTATACAGAACTGTAGCGGTTATTAAAATTTCCATAAATTCAGTGCACAAATGCTCTGTTTTACCGACCTCTCATGTGTTCCATCTAGTGGTGTCGTTGAGAAATCGAAATTTTCCCATACCCAGCCCAATTTTCGAGAAATTTACCATGCATACCCCCAAAAATCAAAAATTTCCCATACCAGGGGGGTTTCTCCAAAAACTCAAAAAATTCCCATACCCGAAGGGAGGTTTCTGAGAAAATGACTCCAAAAATCTTCTAAAAGTACCAAAAAGTGGTCTAAAAGTGCCTAAAACAGGGTTTTCTTGCGGCAGCAAGCGATTTTTGACATTTTTAGGCAAAAATGGTCAATTTTGGTACTTTTCGGGGTCAAAAAGTCATTTCTTAGGGGTGCTTGTTACAAAAGTGAAAAATTTCCCATACCCCATACCCCCGGCCGATTTCCCATACCCCATACCAGGGGGGTAACCCCCCCCCCCAACCCGCCCTAACTACACCACTGGTTCCATCTGCTATTAATTGATTCTTACAGCAAGCGCGTACGTACAGCCTCAAAAGATTGCGCCTCTGGTCTCTCGTTCCGTGCTTCTGCCTTGGTTTTTATGTTCTTTCCCATGCCGCAGAAACTGCATTCATTTTTATGTGCTCTTTTTATGACGGAAAAGAACCACGGAACAAGTTGTATGTCGCCTGACTTTTCTCAAACACACACCCCTCCGCCCGGGGGTACCTTGGACTGCTTACGATGTGGTTCAGTGTACTCAATTATGACCAAGATTCTCTGTCGGAACCAGGCCCATCGATCGGAATTGGGGTATTGTGCGACGATTCAGTCCCGGGGCACAGGTTCAGGCCCGGCCGCTTCAGGCCCGGCTGGAGAACACGCCTAAGCCTATAAATGGGTCAAACATATGCTGGGCCTGAAAAGGTCGGGCCTGAACTTCCGGGCCTGAAAAGTCGCGGAATAGAATTGGGGTGTGCCCGTGCGAAAACTTCGGGCCAACACCTAAACCGGAGCGGTCGGAGGTCATGCCCCGCTGTCTGTCCATCTGACAACTGTATAGCGTTAGTGTTCCAGCACACACGCACAGCCAATCAACTTTGCATGTTTCCCTCTGAACTCAAACTTTTTTAATGGTGTTTCTTGCACAGATATTCTGAAACAACGCGAATCCTGGCAGGCTTGTGCATTGCAAACATCACATACATATATATTTCCGGTGTAATGACGAAAAGTTGTCGGGTGCAACATTAAGTAGTTTAGAACAATAATCAAATTATCACTCACGCAAAAGTTTGTTGTATCTTAATATATACGTATGTACATATTTCATTTTATTTTATCATGTCTTCTTGATTAACAGGACGTCGATGTTTCACAGTCTTGCGAAAGTGTAGCTGTCGCGCCCATCGGCCCTCACAGTTCAGGAGTCTTCGGATGTTCATATGCTAATTTCGCGTGAAGTTCTTTTTTCAATTATAGTCTGTGCTCACTGTGACTATCTCGGGCCCTCGTTGTGGTGCTGAGATTGTGTCTAAAATGTGGTGCAGCACGCAGAACCCGATAGTGCAACCGAAACCACAAAAAAGGACAAATAGTGTTTTTTTTTGTATACAGTCCTTCAACGGGGTAAGGCAATCGGTGTTCCGATAGTAAAACTGATTACCATTCGCCGCATACAAATATCGATTTTCTTCTTATGTAAGATTAGAATCGATTACGTTCTGTGGGACGCGTCAAGACACTACGAGTTCCCCAGAAAGACTGCCGATTGCTGAGTGCGCTTTTAATCCGAATTCAGCTTTAAGAAGGCTCTCGAGCCTTAAGTATATATCAAACGAGCACCAGAAAATTGCTGTAATCGATATTTTAATTGGCGCACGTGGGTTGCGCGTATGTGTTTGATACCGGCGACGACATTGCAGACCAAAGCACCATCAAGTGAGTGCCAAGCGGCCGGCAAAACGCAAGACAATCTGAGAGTTTACGCGACTTATGAGGCCTGTCACTGAATTGACGAAACACGATTTTGCACCGGTTGTTTGTGACGCTTGTTACGCTTCTGGTGATATATGTATGAACATTGTTCCAGAAAATGCGGACATCCATAACTGTTTTTTTTTCAATTGGGAAAAACCCACCAGACACTGGGTCATGCATTCGTTAAATCGGGAGACTACAACTTTTCATCATTTTGTTGTACAGTACGTGACAGCAAATTTTTCGACATGACCAAGATCATACGATATCTACCTATGTGTACCTGCAATAGACATAATGTCGGGTTGGCAAGACCCCAGTCTGTCAGTGTTATGACAGACACGCGAATGTCGCTTGACAGTGTCATACGTCCAAATGACCTGGATCCGTTTTTTGATCCAGCTTGGCCGTTATTTGATCCTTTGAAAACATCTGACTTGATGTGATATCCGACGCAATAATGCCGTACATAAAAAAACGGCACTGCGTCTTCTTGCTCCACTTTATTTGCACATGTACGTAGGCGTGTGTGTGTCCGATAGGTTTTCAGCACGTTTGCTGCGCGCGTCTTTTCAGTTGTTTGACACCTCTCGACAACAGCTAACTGACGAACCAAAACAAAGACTTTGCTTCGAGAGACCATGGACCAAAATCAGATTAAGATGCTGGTTTTACTGTTCTTCTCCCCAGCTCTCTTTACGGTTCTTTTCGGAAATTGTGAAAAATTCTGTTTTTTTCGTCATCCTGGGTGCCAAATAATCAAGGTCGAAGAACAAAATGAAAATCAGAAGAACACGCGCAGCTACAAGTGACCCGCGGTTTTATTTTTTCTCATATTGCTGTTCCTTTTGTTTATGGCACGCTCTGATGCACATGATGCATTTGGGTGATGTCTGTCTTCCGAAGCATTTCGCGTGGTTTGGTTACTCGCCCTCAAAAGTTCGGGCCCGGAACACAAGCCCAACGAAATAATGTCTCTCCCGGTCTAAACCAGTCGGTCCAAAGTACATACCGCGGAACTAAGGGCGAACTTGGGTTAAATCCGGAATCCGGAACCCGGAAATAATTTGCATGCAAAAATACAAAACCTTTCCGGACTCCAGAAATATTTCCGGAAAACGCAAAAATTTACATGCAAAAATAATGCGTTTTCCGGAAATATTTCCGGATTCCGGTTTCCGGATCAACCTAAGGCCGCCCTAAAAGGTTGAACACGAACTATACAGTAGGTACCGGGCATTGAAGGGTGGCAACATGGAATACTGTCTTCCTTTACTTACTTACATCAGGCATCCCTCTGCTGAAATAAAAAGAAATGGAGGAATTCGGTTAATTCCGCCTCAGCGGCTCCTGTGTAGTATTTCTTTCCTGTTTCTGTTTCTGGCCGGCCACATGATTCGATAATTTGCAGACACTGATAAACACAAGAACTCTTTTTTTTGTTTGAAATACGATTTTTATGGAGCTCAAGCTCTCTAAACTCATTGTTCATGAAATTTTTGCTCTCCGCAGTGTCATTGTAATTGAATCACAAGATCTCAACAAAAGTGTGCTGAACTTTGCACGGCGTTCTGACAATAATGACACATCCAGTTCTTTGTCATCACAGCTTCTAAAATTGCCCTGTCTGTCGGAGGCTCCAGGGGCTATTCGTTATCCCGCCTGCACTTTGCACACCCACACTGTCTTGTATCCCGAGGCTTTGTCTTTGTCAACGTTTCCCCTTGTTCTCCTCTCCGGCCGTTTATTATTCGCGCGACCGAAATAAGTTATCAAAGCAACTTACAGCAAATAAGTTAGCAAATAAGCAGCCCGCGGCGCACACTTCTTGGACGTGTTGCGTTACACAATGTATCAAAGCCGATGGCTGGCACAGATTGTTATTGAAATATTCATTTTTGGCTTCAAGGTGTGTCATAGAATCTTCTAACGTAAGCGGCTACATATAATCGTATTGTGTCCCCAGTGCGGTTATAACTGTTTAGTCGTATTGTGCCATGGTTCAGTGCCAGGACAAAGGTTGAGGCCCGGCCATTCAGGCCCGGCAGATTCAGGCCCGGCTGGAGCCTGAGCCTAAGCCTTTAAATAGGTCAAATATGCTGGCCTGAATCGGCCGGCCCTGAAAATCTGGGCCTGAAGCGGTCGGGCCTGAACTTCCGGGCCTGAGAAGACGCGGAATAGTTTGGTCGTCAGTGCTAACCGTCAACTATCTGGTCGTCCACTTAAAGGCCACTTTATACTTTGTCTCGTTGCGATACACGCAACATTTTCGTGCGCGTTGATTGGCTCATGCGCGACCAACAGCCAATCAGCGCGTCAGAAAATGTTGCGTGTATCGCAACGAGACAAAGTATAAAGTGGCCTTAAGCCGCTCAATACAACACTTAACGACATTTGGGCTCAGTTGACGAAGAGAGTCGACGGTATGCGTTGACTACCGCATAGGCACCGAAAAGGTGCGCAGTCCACATGGAGCCGCCATGGATGTCCGCATTGACGAACTGTGTGCTTAGCAGCGCCGTGCACTTTCGTTTCACGAAAACAAAATTCTTATAGTGCCTCAGCTCTTTGAGCCGAAAAGGGAAATTACGTGTGAATATGCTCATGCATACACAATAATGTGCCTACTGCACGCACATTACGGTGCCTCCGGTAGACTGCTTCTATGACCCTAGTTTGAGAATTTATATATACTTTCGTTTGTTGATATTTTAATGGTATGAAACAAATACCTACATGGCCGCAGGTTCAGGCCCATGATTTGTGGTAATTTCCAAAAGTCAGCGTTTTCGTTATGATCTGGAGACTATAGGGGCTATACACTACAGGTGTGCTATGGGCTCAACCAACTTGAGAGCACTTGCAGTTTTTGCCTCAGATGAAAAAAGCAGCGCAGCCAAAAAAATAAGCATAATGCGCAGTGCACTAGAAGTATAATTGAGGTTCGGGTACAGGTATAGAGGTTCGCGTCCATCGGTGGTTAGGCGTGAGGTTAGGCTTAAGGTCGGTTTATACTCTGACTGCCCGGCAGTAGCAGTCAGAAATTTGTGACTGCCCGCTCGGTCAGCTCATTATTAGAGCACGAACAGTAGACGGCAGGCAGCGGTCAATGGACAGAGCGGAACAGGTAATCACCACAAGCAATCACTGCCTTGCCGGGCACTTCTGCGTGGTAGTGACTTCTCCCGATTTTGACTTCTACTTCCCGGAAGTCAGAAGTATAAATCGACCTTTAGTGTCAGGCATGCAATCAGATTTAGAGTTATTAAGGATCGCACTTCGACTCATGGCTAGACCAGTCATGCTTAGGCCCAGACCAAAGCCAAGGAACAACCCTGATGCCTATGTAGATATGGCGCGAGCTAGACCAGTACCCATAATTAGCAGGTGCTGCTCTCTAATCCCGATCATGTGTACATGAGCCTCAGATGGTCGTTAAAGTTGAATTGAAAAACGACAGAGGTAGAAAGTCAATTATAATCGAAAACGGGCGTGTTTTGCGTTTTGTTTACGACATAGTCACTGTTGGTCTTGAATTTACTGCCGCGAGAGAGCAAATCCGGACACGCACACAGTCTGGTGGACTACATTTTATGGTCCAGGTCTGCATTTGCTGCCCACCGACCTTCATGGTCAGGTACAAACCTATCGCAGCTGAGTGTTCACTTGCAGACCATGCGCCACAAGGTTTTCCCCCAACCTGCCCACTTTGATGTGGAATTTGGTTTTTTACTTCCGCCACCTGGAGTAAGTGTTACCGTTTTGTAAAAACGATTTCGACCCGAAACCATTGAGCCTAATAATTGTTCCCATTTCCGTTCTGGCCCACCGAATTGGCGCAGCGTGTCTGCGGCGCCAAAGTTGGATTAAAAAATTTTTTTATTATCGAACTTTTTTTAACTTTTTTGAATTTTTAAAATTTTTTTTTAAGATTTACTTTTTTTTTACTCCGGACCACAAAAATTTCGGTTCTCAACGTGAAAAATTGTCGAAAATTTTTGTAAGTATATTTGATTGCACTTGAGAATATAGGAATAGTTCACACCGACCAGTTGTGTTCACAAACGGGCAGTAGCGAGGTTATATTTTTTACAATGAGCCAGATAACGTGACAATGCGCGTTGGGGATAGCCTGTCCACCATATGTACCAACATCTGTAGATTGTAGTATAAAAAGTGAAGGGAAAGTGATGTCACGGGAAAGGTACATGATTGGCACATTTTTTAAGCAAAGTTACATGAAAACAGCGGCATAACCCGCGGTGTTGGAACGATAATTTTGGACTTCAAGCAGATTTGACTTCCTAGAATAACTGAAATGCGCACATAATGACGGCTGCTCAGGTTGTTTAGTAGAGCCACGGACTGTCTAACGTTGTAATGACATTGTACAGATGCGAAATACAAGCGCCGCAGGCGATTTTTTGAGAAAAACAAGCAGAAACATGCATAAAAACATGCATTTTCACCACAAAAAGGGGGAAAATAATAAAAAAAGGTGTGAAATAATAAAAAAAGTGAACTTACTTTTCTAATTTTTAAAAACCGAAAAAGTGGCGAACTTTTTTTTTAAAAAAAATTTTTTTTTACAAAAAAAATTTTTACTTTTTTTTTAACCCAACCCTGTGCGGCGCGTTTACCCCACCATACGCAACGTCCACGGCATTTCTTTGTTCACATGTCTAGTGACTTTAATTCACTATATTCGGAACCTTATGCCACTAAATTGTTCAAATTGTTGTTAGCGCGCACAATTACCGTCGTACGATTTAAGCGCCTCTGCATGACTTTGGCAAATCTTGGTGCAAATAACGTGTTGTTGGCGCGTGATTACTTATTTGGTACATGAGTGGATATTTCTCTGGCCATGATTAAAAAACTATGACATCCTTTCAATGTAATAAGGACAGAATTGTACGTGCCCACAAAGCACATCCGCACATAAGGTCAAAATTGTGATTCGTGTGAAAAAAATGGGAACTGCATACAGTAGTTGTCTATCATTTCTAACATATCCCCAGCTTGTTGCGTTTCTGTGCCCATTAATTTTATTAGTCTCCATAATGAGCACATCAGAAACTTGAGCTTGTTGTGTTGCAAAGTCGGGAAAGTTCAGATTTTTAATTAAATCCCCATGCAGTTGAACTATGTATATAGTTGGGTGGCAGTGGCACCACAGGCAGCGCAGCAAGGAAAAGTTACATGTGTAATAAAAATCATCTATTTTTCACAACACATACGTGAAACGGCGCTACCATACCGTGATAACGGATAAGTTTCTGATGATTTTATCCCCTGGGGCTTTGAGGATCTCTGAGCCGACAGTAACTTGTCTGAAACAACCAACCTCAAGCTGCATACTTGTGGTCAAACCACCAGCTTGCTTCCTGAGGATGGCTTACACTTGCCAGTCAATGAGAAAAGACCGTCTTCTTGTCAGCCAAGGTGGCAAGTTTAGTGGCCAGTTTCAGTCCTTCGCTAAAACCGGCCCAAATCCAATTATCGCAATGACATTATTGTCGCGATGTACTTACATACATATCTCTGTGTCTCCTTAACAGCAGTCGCGGTGTGTTGTCATTTGCATGCGCGCAAGCCCTCTTTTTGTGTGTGAGCTTTTATTGACACACAAGACGCCTGGTACGTCTCTCTTGGTCCCGGGTGTGAAAAACAAGTTAAAGGGCGACACTGTTGTCACTCCTTCGAATTATGGACCAAAAGATCTGTAACACCAACCGTTTCACTCTGGCGATTTTCTTTCAGAACCAATCAAACATTATCCGCAAGTTCTACTGCTATGTTCAACGTTAGCGAGAATTTTACGTGCATCACAGTGCAGCGATACATGACAATACGGAACGATTATTCGGTGTACACAGGTGAATAATTGATTTCATTTCGCATACGTGCTCACACTGTGATCTTTCGAACCATCGAGCCGCAGTTATTGTTGCATAACTTTATGAGAACGCAAGCGTTTCCTTGATAACGGCGGCTGCGGTTAAAATAATCGCAGTTCTCCAAATGGAATAGATACGACAAAAATTGGTAAAGTCGCAGGGTCACGAGGTGTAATCAACACCCAGGGCGTAATTTTGATTTTATCCCCCATTCTTCTCTTAGAAAATCATGTTAACCTCCACTTCAGGCACGCGCCTGATCTTCGGTCTTTTGTACACGTGCGTAATCACACTGTCGGTGATTAGCAATTCGTTGATCATCTATGTCATATCAACAACGCATAGTCTCAGATCGGTCGGTTTATTCATTTCAATATAAAGATTTTTTCGCATGATGCCAGTATATACCAGTAGCAAACCTTTATGTCGGAGCCCCATGGGCGTGGGCAGAATATTAACCTATATCGATATTTCTGAGCACAAAACCAACGATGTACTGTTTGATCCTTTGTTTTTTCTGGGTGTTTTCGAGAAAGAGACCCCTGCGCATACGAAAATGATAAATCAGCCAAATTTCGGCTGATACTGATGTGGTTGACGCATTGTGTGTTAGCTCCAACGCCGACGACATCAAGTAAAGCAAACGCATTAATTATATTTCACTCAGGTTCGCAACCTGTTCGTGGCCGGTCTTGCGTTGAACGACATAATCGTCACGCTCACGAGCGGCATCGTGACGCCCCTGTCCATATTCCAGAACGAATGGAAGTTTGGCGCCGTACTTTGTCGGGCCATTGCGTTGATACAGGTTTGTGACATACTGTATCAGTAGAGTAGTGTGGCTGACTCTTGTGCGGTTTAATTACCCGTCGCTCTCCCTCTATTCCGCGACTTTTCAGGCCCGACCTTTTCAGTCCCCGTTTTGACCTGGCATAGGACTCATGTATGGGCTTAGGCTTAGACTCCAGCCGGGCCTGAACTTGTTTGTGCCCCGGGACTGAATCGTCGCACAATAGTGGCTCTGTCTCTCTCACTGGCTTGCACTTTTGTGCGCAGCAAGTGATGTTTTGCATACGAGCAATAAAATCTGCTCGTGGTGCTACCTGGAGGTCAATTGGCCACAGGTGTTCGCACCGACGAGGTCTGGCACCTGCTCGCTAGTCTGTGAAAACAGGCCGAAGCGGGCAAAACTCACTGCTGTCAGATATGTAAAGGCAAACTACGCCAACACGAGCCCGATTTCGGAGATGGTTGTGCTTACAAAACATAAAGAAAGAGAAAATCATCATGCGCCCCGTTGTATTCTACAACGTGTAACATTTCTCGAATCAGCAGCCACGTGTGAATGTTTCACTGATCTGCCACCTCCGAAATCGGGCTCGTGTTGGCGTAGTGTTACTATACATCACTGTTGGGTTTGTGTAGCGGGCACGTAGCAAACGGCGCCCCTTCTCAGGCTCAGACGTTTCGGCCTGATCCTTAAAAGCTTTTCAGGCGCGTCCGACTCAGGCCTTAGCACATCGTGTGACCCATTTGTGGGCTTAGGCTTAGGTTTTAGCCGGACCGCAGTCTGTGCGTAGCTGTCGGTCCGACGTGCGTTTGTCTACCACACAAAAAAGAAGTCCAGACTAGGGCTCGCGCTTGAAATTTTTTTGAAGGACGGGAAAAGTTGGGGAAATTTCCCGTTTTCCCCAAGGGTCCGGGAATTCTTGCGGGAAATGGTTTTTGGAATTTTGAAGGACCTGAAATTGCGGAAAAAGGCCTATTTCCCGCGGGAAATTTCCCGCGTGAAATGCGGGAAAACGGGAAATTTCCCGCGGGAAACGGTGATATTTCCCGCAGATTTCCCGCGCAAAATAGGGATTTCCCTTAAATTTCCCGCTGAAAATAGAAATTTCCCGTAAATTTCCCGCGTAAAACACATATTTCCCGTAAATTTCCCGCCCTGATTTTTGGTTTGAGAAGTTACTAACGCAATAGCTGCCCGCTATAAACGTTCCTTTGATGTTTTAAAAAGTGGATGACAATTCCTATTGTCTGTTGATGTAAACTGGTAATGTAAAAGAAGGGCACTTAAAGGTGAAGTTGCCCCTTGGAGGATGAACAACAACTGTATAACAGTATTTACCAAGAATTCAGGCCTGTTCATGCTGAAACACGTTCAAGCGACAAGCGAGTATTCTAGTTACACACACGTGCCATTAAATCCGTGAAATTCTTGATCGATCGGTTCAGTGCGTGAGCCGCTAATTATAACTTGAAAAAATGCAGTCTAAATCAATTGCTCAGGGTCGTGATCTTCATGAACAGGTCTGACAAAGCCAAAAAATTCTATTTCCAACCCATACTACAGAAGAAAAGCCAACAGAAGATGTTCGTTTCGATTTCCCGTTTCCCGGGAAATTTCACGGGAATTACTAACGGGAATTCCCGCGCGGGAAATGGTCGAAGGACGGGAAAAAGCGGGAAATGGCCGATTTCCCGCGGGAATTTTCAGGCACTATTTCCCGCGGGAAATGCCACCATCGAAAATATTTCCCGGGAAACGGGGACGGGAAATTTCCCGCAAATTTCCCTCCCTCCCGCGAAATTCCGCTGGAAAAAAATTTCCCGCGCGAGCCCTAGTCCAGACTAGATATAGCTGCCCCATTACTCTTACATGCATGAGCCTACCAAATGCATGAGCCCAGGAGACCGATAAAGCTGCTCTCTGACAAAAGCAAAAAGCAAAAAGTTGTGAAGCGCGCACAAGCAGCAAACATTAGCGTGTTCCAGAGACCTGTGTATTATACCTTTTGATTTTCGGGTTTGTGCAGTCTGGTTCTGGGCATAAGAAGTCATGATGACTTTTTGCTTTTTTCAAGTTTTTGCTTTTTGCTTTTGCTCTCTGACAAAAGTAAAAAGCAAAAAGTGTGTAGTAAATGTTTTGCTTTTTGCCTTTGTCAGAGAGCGGCCTAACAAAGAGATATCACTGGAAAAGACCATGTTCCTATAATACCGTCATAATGTGGTCAAAACCTTAGCCGAGACCAAACAACACCCTGTCTTTTCAAGGGCATGTCGTTCTTCATCTCCGCGTACACGCTGGCGCTAATAGCGGTCGACCGATATATCCTGATCGTCAAGGCACAAGTGGTCACACCAATCACCTTCAAACAGGCAGCTGGCCTGCTTGCTATGGTGTGGACGCTGGCCGGTTGGTTTCTGTGCGGTGTATACGTCAGTTGGGTGTAAGGCCGCTCTCTGACAAAAGCAAAAAGCAAAAAGTTTTTCAGCGCAGTCATCATCCACAGCGCACACGCCAAACAGCCTCTGAAACATTTTGTTTGAGCATCACTGTGGTTTTAGGCCCGTGGTTAAGGAGTTGCTGTTGTGCTGAACTTTTCGCTTCTCGCGTTTGTCAGAGAGCGGCCTAAAGGCCGGTGGAAAGCTCGGTGTGAGAAAGTTCAGTGTAAGCTCGGCGTAAGCTTGAAACATTGCACGCCATATACTGATTTGACCGCATTTGGGATGAGGAATGTACAGTAGGATTATTATAATTCAGTCTCATTCTTTTTCTAACGGCGCTGCAGGGGAAGCGAAACAAGCAAAGATAAGGACCGGTGTGTACTTTCTTGGCATGGTCGGGTCGTGCTCGGCAGGGCGTGGTCTTGGGTGACATCGGTTGGGGCTTTCTTGCGGTTTCGTTGTTTCTGTGATTTCTACTAGCGTAAAATTACCCATCTAGCTCATACGGAAGCAATTATAGGCTGGTCAAAATCGCAGCAGCAAGCTATTGCCCCAACCATTTTCACCCCCGGCCCACAACCGACTTTGCCCACCCTGTCCACCATGCCAGAAAGATGCGTACTGGCCCTGACATACTGCATGTATTTAATGTCAAACCATGAGATGTCTTTCAGCGACATCCGCAGCTCTGCCTGTATCCCGTATGCGTTTCAGAAGCCTGAGACCACTATGCGGTAAGCCTTCACAGTTTGTAAACGGTGTTGACTTGCTATGCTACAATTCTCGTACCGTAACCCAATCAAACACACAGGTCGATTCTGTTACGAGGACTGGCAGTCCTTGTTGACCCTGCGGCTCGTCTACGGCTACGCGAGCATCGTTGGTACGCTGGTGGTACCGTTTGGTGTGACCACATTTTGCTATGCCATGGCCGGAATAACGATCAGAAAGGTTGGCTGGTGGCTGTCCGTGATCAAAAGAGCCTTCGCGCCAGTATCCCGTCGTTAGTTGCGATTTGTTAACAAATGCTCTCTGTAGACGATCAAATTTCGTCGGAAACGATTGGGTCCCGCGCCGGCGCCATCCGTGGTCACGGAGGACTGTTTGAGTCGCAGTCAACCGAGCTATGGCTCGTTGGTGATTGCAGCCAATGGACACCAGTCCGATTGCACACTCAAATCGACAGTGGAGGTGATGATTGGCTGACTGAATGTTTGAGTGATTGTTTGGCTTACTGTATTTATTCATACATTTTTTTTATTTATTCATTTTTTTATTTATTTATGTGTTGCAGATTCAACGCGCCAACAACGAGGCCGAGCTTCGTCGGATGGCCAACACGAACAAACTGCTCGTGGCGGTTGTCGTGGCGTTCGTGCTCTGCTGGACACCAACATATCTGGTCGGATTTTTGAATGCGTGTGAACTGATTTTTGTTCCCTTCATTCACTTCATTTTTGGGCCATTTCAGTTCAACTTCCTCAAAGACATCAATCTGTTCAACATACCGCACGAATACGAAAGTGTGCTGCAATTGAGTTTGCATTTCATCGCAATGCTGACGGTTGGTATTAAACTCTTTTTTTCAGCAGGTCTGGGTTGTGAACATTTCCGGCACATTAGGATCTGCGAGCTCAACATCATTTATATCAGGAAAACGTTTTCGCTAAAACTGGACCAGTAACAGAATTTGATGTCACCATGACGGTTGAAATTAACGCAGAGCATCCAAAAAGGCGTTCGTGTCATTCTTGTTCAGGTGGTGAGTAACCCGATCCTCTACGGCGGCTTCAATCGTAACGTGCGTGAAGCGATCGTGGCTCTGGTCAGAAAGCGCTTGAACACTTGTCCGATGCGCGAGAATATCGGCGAAGTTGGTTGCCTGCATTTGAAGGACCAAAATGATAGAAATCCGATCGGTGGCCGAAATCTGGGCACAATTGCGAACACGGAAGTCGTTGATCAGCATCTCTTAACCGACACGAAACTTTGATGTAAATGTCTAGTGAGCAACACGTATCCATCTCTTAGGTACGGTTGTTGCTTCCTCCATTTTGACTCCATATGGCTGTGATGATCTCTCAAGTTTGATCCCTACATCGACGGTCGTGCTGTCTATTTGCTTAGGGTTGTCATCGAGTTTGCCACCAGAATATTTATTTAGGATTGTTTCATGTCTGGCATTAGCAGGCGTGCTGCGCTTGTTGAACCTGAGAATTTGTTTTTTAGATTTACGAAATCTTTTATGATAAGTTTCGGACTTTATTTGCGCATTGTGACATTCTCTCATACTTTTCACCATCAGCTCACAGAGTCGACAGAATACTATTTTCCCGTGTTCATGTTTCGTGCTTTTTATGTTCAGATATGGGACCTCAAAGCAATGGCACGTGAACCACAAATGAATCCGTCACACTAGCTTATAACCTTGCGCCGCCTCAACTTGTAATTCTCACAAAATATAGCCTCCGTAACGTTATGTGCGTCCGCGCAGATACGTATTCATGTAGCTAAATTTACAGACAACGTGAAACGTCGACGACCGACTGCCGGATTTTTATCGAGCATAAAAACAGGACACGACATAGTTCCAAGGGAGAATCTCTTAAAAAGAACAGATGATGAAATATAATAATAAATGGATTCAAACAAATGAATGATATGGCAGGCATAGGATAGGTGCCAGTTCAGCTCAGTTTATTGGTGTTTACCTGGACATGTGCAATAACGTAACAATGTGTCAAGACACCAAAGGTGCAATGCGCCAGTTGGGAATACAAAAAGAACTTAAAAGAAAGCATAAACAGTATGCGAATGGCAATTTGAATGTTGAACGTTTGTACAGTGAAAAAATAGTGTGTCAGACACAGTGTTGGTGCAGACGATTTAAATATATACAACGGACACAATTTTTGTCGCGTGATTTGATAGACGAGAAAACGCATGGTCGAATGTTGCATCCAACGATACCGCCTTTTTGAAGGATTTTATTGATGGTTTGTTTATTTGTTTATTAGAGATTGAGGCAGCATGTTGTGTGCAGCAATCGACATAAAATCTGGACGTGCTTGGCGCCCAGCAGTCTCAGGGCGAACTAAGGTTAAATCCGAAATTCGGAAACCGGAAATAATTTGCATGCAAAAATACAAAACATTTCCGGACACCGGAAATATTTCCGGAAAACGCAGAAATTTACATGCAAAAATAATGCGTTTTCCGGAAATATTTCCGGATTCCGGTTTCCAGATTCAACCTAAGTCCGCCCTAACACAGTTATGATTAGTCCTAGGACTAACTCGCACACCGGTATCCGATCACAGATTCACAGTTCCACTGACATAATGACGCAGGCTATGAGAATACAAATACATAAACACATGGGCAACAGTCGAATGGCAAATACCAGCTGATACAACGGCGTCCAATCAAGCAATGATAACAAATTGTGAATGAGACATCACGATTCCAAATGTTAGTAATACAACGCACAGCAAATTTTTGCACTCTCTTCAGTTTGACACGATCTTGTGCCTTATTCGGATGATAAATTTTCGCAGCACACAATAATATACAGTAGGAATAACAGGGGCTCCAATACATTGGGCGGATTGACAGAAATGCGATTTATTATTTCGCAGAAAACGCGAAAAGTGGAACGACAACAACACACGATGACGAACAGAGCCTCCCAGGCCGGGAGTTATGACGTGGCAAACGGTGCAAGTTTTTTCACGCAGTCCTTGAAATCAGTATGGTTGCCAGCGTATATGAAAATGTTGACGCTGGACATCACCACTTCACCGAAACCGGCAAATAGCATGGATTCGTTGTGATATTCCGGCCATAACGAATCAACGATCATAATTATGACCATCGGTGTCGCAAGGAGTACCGACGCGCACAATAGTGTCTTCATGACGACAAGATTCAGCTCGCGATGACGTCTTTTCGCCACCAAACTCGCAGCGGTGTCCCTGTTGCTGTTTCTTTGCGATGTGTTACTGTAGAACTTTCTGTGATAGACGTAGACCATCAAACCGGATCCGACGAACAGCACCACACACGAAAACAATCTGTAAGAAGATTCAGCGTCTTCAAAGATGTATATGACTCACTTTATGGTCCTCTCAAGATTGAACTCACTTCTGGCCAATTAGATACATTGCGTACAGTGGACTGATGAAACTTGGTATCTTGGCGCACCCATTCGATGTTTCGAACGGGTCGGGCATTTGCGCCAACGGCGCAATCACGCTGTCCAACAGGCTCCACGCGATCAGAAGTGCAGCAACGATCAACTGTCGCTTTCTGTGATTATAGGTGACTCGGTACTGAACCGGCCGAACAACAGCCAGTAGTCGGTCGAACGGTATGACGGTCATCGTGCGAAGGCTCAGCGCGCCCCCGAAAGTATGTCCAGCTATTAGGAGGCCACACCAAGATCTGCTTGGCGGCTGAGTGACGCCTGTATTGAACAGGACATTGACGATGAAATAGACCAAACCGATCGACAATCGAAATAGATCGAATGCCGCCAGCACCCACATACAGGTGAGCTGTTTCTGTTGGCGCATCACTTTGTATTTAGCGAAAATCAGCAAAATAGTGCCGTTCGCCACGCAGCCCAACATTGCGATCAGCAAACCGAAGCCCCTGGCGGTCAATTTGATCAAGAGTGGGATTGACAATATCGAATTTTTTGATATCGTTGTTCGATTGAAGTCAATTGTTTGATTGAACTCCATGCTGTGATCACGGTAATTCCGAAGGGAACCGAAATGTGAAGCTAAAGCGAATGATATGATGATAAGGATACTAATAATAAGAAGAGGCAAGTGATCGCTTCATTTCGCCGTATTGCTTCAGGCTAATTTGTTCTGGGCTCGCGCAATCCCGAGTTGCTTCGTTTGCAGCGCCAAAAACAATACACATTTTGTACTGCACGGCGAGAAACGGAGAAACTGACCTGTTGCCATGGACCTGACATTAATTGACCGCCGAACAGTGATAAGAAGCAGAATCAAACTGCACCACCCAGCAAAAGCAAATTCCCCATCGCAATTCAGGTATAGGTGCTGGACGTGGGTTGCGATTCTCTTTGCAGTGCTGCACCTGTCACAAGCCAGTATGACCTTTTGAAAAAAACTGAGATATATCTGAGGCACATGGAACCTGGCGCGACCCGCGAACCCGTTGTATTGCTTTGGAACTGCCGGTGTTTTCCACAATACAGTCTATGGGGCTCTATTCGGCGAAAGATGGAAAATAGACCTTTTTGTTTCTAATATTTTAGCCAATTAGAGCCCCCGGGGGCTCAATTCGGGAACGTTCTTGTTATTTTTTCTCTTTTTGCATTGTTTTCTGGCTTTTTGAAGTTAACATCGGTGCGCTTGTTTTTAAAATAGGTGGTGTGAGAGGGCTCGAATAGGCGCAAGACATCTCTATACTCGTCAATACGCAATGGATCAGTTTCCATTGGTCCTGGTTTAGACATTTAATATTTTTAGTGGCACGAATTTAAGCACGTTGCCCGTCACCTTTATCAACAAGCTCACAACCAGGAGGTTAACGTTCGTACTTGCTGCAGTAATACACCCACTGAGTTACCATCCAGTGCGGTCAGTCGATTACTTTTGCTTCATTTATAATCTGCTGATTGCTAAGTTGGAAATAATATTGCGGCGTACGGCTGTTTCGAAAAGGACTGACAATCTTTTGGTTTTCTGCACAAAGTATCCGTTTGAGAACTGCCGAAACTTCGCATTTCTACCACCAACACTAGAGATACGGAAAATACAAACAGGTTGTGAATATCACAAAACACAGAGGATATTGAACGAGACGAGAGCAAGAAGAAAACAGACATTTTACGATAGGTTCACTAAACGTAATAATAATATTTGACACTTTAAGAAAACAGAATTTTCCTCAAAGCTGGCAAAGAATAGAGAGAACGAATGAGGCACATGAAACCAAAAGCTTCATTCATGAAAATTCAAGTCATAATACGAGCTTGCGCCACATTAGATCCACAGCACATAAAGAGACGCCGACGTGCTTCCACAAACTTCGAGAAAACTATTGCAAGCGAAGCAGTTTTTTCACACAGGCCTTAAAATCTGTATGATTACCAACATAGATGAAAATATTGATACTGGAGTTCAATAACGTGCAAAACCCGGCAAACAGTAAGGATGCGTTGTAATATTCTGACAACAAGCTGCCAGTTACGAAAACTGTAAGATTCGGAATTACGAAAAGTAACAACGCACACAGCACCGTCTTCGTGACGACAAGATTTAACTCGCGATGGCGTCTCTTGGCCTCCAATTGTGCGGCCGTTTCATTGCCGTTTCCTTGCGGCGCACCATTATTGTAGAGTTTCTTGTTGTGAACGTACGCCATCGTAGTGGACCCCAGAAACAGCATCAGAGATGGAAGCAACCTGAGAAACACAGAAGTGTGTACGACGTTGCTATTATTATCGCAACACGTAATGCAGCACAGACGAACCTTTGACTGATGATGTACAAAGTGTACCATCGCTTGACCAAACCACTGACCTTCGCGCACCCGTTCGACTTTTCCCACGGATGTGAAATGTGAGCGACCTGAACAACGACACTGTCCAGCAGACTCAACACAAACAGCGCACCCGCAACAATCAGATGCCGTTTTCGGTGATCGTAAACGTTGCGGTACTGAATCGGTCGCAGGACAGCCAACAGTCGGTCGAACGGTATCAAGGCCAACAAGCGAAGGCTCAGCGACGCGCCAAAAGTGAGCCCAGCCATTAGGAAGCCGCAGGAAATCCTACTGAGTGGCTGAATGACGCCTATGCTCACCAGGACGTTCACGCAGAAATACACCACCCCGGTCGCGAGTCGCAACAAATCAAATACGGCCAAAATCCACATACAGGTGAGCTGTTTCTGTTGGCGCATCACCTTGTATTTGGCGAAAATCAGCAAAATAGTGATGTTCGCAAGGCAGCCCAGCACTGCGGTTATCAAACCGATGCCTCTGGCGGTCAATTTGATCAACAGTGGGATGGACAATGTCCATTCTTTCGGTGTAGTGGTTTGATTGAACTCCATTGTCTCGTTAAGCTCCATGGCGTGTGTGGTACTTCCAACGTAAAAGAAATCTAAAATGTTCAAATTCGTTTCAGCGCGTGGCTTTCGTATCATCGCGATGAAATTGGGCCTTGTGGGAGATCTTTGTTTCAAGCGAGTCGGTGTGTGACTCAAATCCTTTGTGAGCTACCGTAACAGTAAGGTGGGAGGGCTGCTGATCTGAAGCTTTCAGAGTTGTGCACGCGCTGTACCATCCCGTTGCGAGCACGTATTTTTGTACAAACATGCAGAAAATCATCGCATTCTGATGCTGTATCGCTTCAGGTTGATTTAATCTTGGCTGGCCCAGTCCCATGTTGCTTCTTATGCGACTTCAAAAACAGTATGTTTTGCTGGTGGACAACATGTTATAGCTTAGCTGTACTTTTCCATTTTTGACGCGACCAAATGAGCTTAAAAGCATAAAATGACCAATGAATCTATTTCAGGACGTTCACTGCATTCGGCAAACCAAAATTAACACAATATCAGCGATTTCGTTCTTGAAGGAACCAATTTTTGGTGGCCCGGAAAGAAAAAAATGTTACCTGGAAAATAAGTTTTTTTTAAAAAAGTATTCGATAACAAAATTTTTTTATTTCAATCCTACGCTAGACCAAATCACAGTGACAACCACATCGCAAGATATCGCCCAATCACGTTTCACCTCCGACCACGCCCGACCCGACCATGCCAGCAAACTGCAGACCGGCCATGGCATTTCTACAAACGTTGCTTTCTAATTACCCATGCTTGTGCCCGGGCACCCATAGCTGCCGTTACAGTATACCTTATCTGAAGCTACCCATTAGCACACCCCCAGGCTCTCTGTTATCGTTACCCAAAGCTACTCGTAAAAGTGGAACACACTGCGCATGTTTTTGTTGCAGATAACCACATGGGAGCAAATACAGTATGTACTAAATGTCATGTTCAGGAGAAAAACCAATGCTCGTGCCAGGCTTGGGTTAAAAAAGTAAAAATTGAAAAAAAATTTCAAAAAAAGTTCGCCACCTCTTTTTTTTAAAAATTAGAAAAGCAAGTTCTCACTTTTTTGTTATTTCACAACTTTTTGTTATTTTCCCCCTTTCTTGTTGTAAAAAGGCATGTTTTGCGCATGTTTCTGCTTGTTTTTTTCTCAACAAATCGCCTGCGGCACTTGTATTTCACTTCGGTACAATGCCTTTACAATGTTAGACAGTCCGTGGCTCTACTGAACGACCTAAATAGCCATCATGATGTGCGCATTCAGTTCCTTCCAAAGAAAAAACCGCTTAAAGTATAATGTTATTATGCAAAATCGCCGGAGGTAACTAGTTGCGGGTTAGGCAGCTGAGGTAATGCGCCAGTTATTTATGTACCTTACTCGTGTGACATGATTTAACTTTTCATTACAACCTTATGGTGGACAGACTATCCCCAACACGAATTGTCACGTTATCGGGCTCAATCGTCAAAACCATCACCTCGCTATTGCCCGTTTGTGAACACACAACCGGTCGGTATCAACTACTCCTATATTCTCAACACAAATCAAATACACTTACAAAAAAGTGTCGACAATTTTTCACATTGAGAACCAAAATTTTTGTGGTCCGAAAGGAAAACAAAGTAAAATCTTAAATTTTTTTTTCAAATTCAACAAAATTAAAGAAAGGTTCGATAATAAATTTTTTTAATCCAACCCTGGCTCGTTCTGCTGCAGTACCGCTGCCGGCTAATTGACCCTCCACTGACCAGAAGCAGTCGATTTGCGTCACTGCCGTTAAAAATAGCGGCCGTGGTGCGAACAGCCAACGACATTTTCTTACGTTTCACGGTGTGTTCACGCTGTGGATCCTGGGTTATGTTTAAGGCCCAACTATACTTCGTTCTCTCAGAGAACAAAGAGCAAATTCTCGCGCGCTGATTGGTCCACGTATGTTCAACAGCCAATCAGCGCGCGAGATTTTGTTCTTTGTTCTCTGAGAGTACAGTACAAAGTACAGTACAGTACAGTACGAAGTACAGTGTACCAGCGCACAAACGAAATGAAAGCACTTGCGCATGACAAGGTAATGCAAATTTATCACGAGTGATACTTTTTTCGGAAAGGGGACTTATTTGGCATTCTCCGGGTGCCGCCCTAGCCGAAATTTCTGCGAGGGCAAGTGACAGTGAACCGATCCGCTACAGTGTGTGTACGGTATACTGTATACATGCAGTTCGATATCGGCCGTCTCTTGGGTTGTTGACTCTTGATTTTGTCGGTGAAACATGGCTAATACATACAGTGTCGTCAAATCAAGCAAGAATACACGAGCCCCAAATGAGCGCGAGAAATAACGATTGATGATTTGACCAGCCAAGCATTTGTATTGGTCGTACAATGACTATATGAGAATCCATCCAAAATTATTCCTGAATTGACAGGCCAGGGAGCACTTTCTATTTCATACAAATTGTAAGTTCTTACAAAAAAAAACGCTACAATTTGTACCCAGGTACAAAAGTCACTTTACGCAGTTACAATTGTGACTGGGTACAATTGTACCCAGCTACAAAAGAAAATTTTGTAACTCGCATTGTAAGAAAGAGAAAATTTGTAGCTGGGTGCACACCGGTGGGACCGTCCTAACTCGACACAATTTGATTGTTTATCCATTATTTGACCCGGGCCCGATTTTTTAAATAATGTTTATCATCTCTAGAAGCAATTTATTGGAAACTAATTTTATCAAACATGCGTTTTCATGGTTGCCTAAGCGAAAGAAAATCGTGCTATCGAAACATTTTCAGCTCTATTGTATCCAGCTACAAAAAATTGTGACTGGATACAAAATTATTGTGGAAAGTGGATTTACAATTGCTTGTAACTTTTGGCTACAATTTGTAAGTTTTTATTGTATAAAATAGAAAGTGCTCCCAGAAATTTCAAATTGACATAGCCCGGCAACGTGTAATGACACGTAGAGTGCAATAAGCGAAATATTTCAGAGATTAAAAACGTGGTTGACTGGCTGGTTTATTTTCAGATGAAAATGTTTTGCAAGAAAAACAAATAGCCCAGTGGTTAAGCGTGGCTCATCCTTGGAATCCTGAAGATCAAGGTGGTTTTGGATGGATTCTCATATGGTCATTGTGCGACCAATACAACCCTGAAACATCAGGCAATTTAGTGCCTGACACACGTGCGTGGTTTTTTATCCGTATTTTACAGATTGTTGCACATCTTTGCTTTATCGTTTGGCGTTTTTATTGTTCGGCGCCATTCACATTGGTCATTTTCAATATTTGTTGAATTGTTATTTTTCAAAAGAAAATAGAATTCCATGCCTGCCCTTATTGTTTTTTTATTAATCGTCGTTAGCGCGATAGAAATTTAACAGAATGACTGTACACAAAAAACGGCTGATGGTACGATCGTCAACTTAAAGGGTGTGTCTAACGTCTCTTAACCCCATGTTTTGTGAGGTGCAATCGAAAGATGACCTCGACAGGCCGGCGTGTGCAAAAAACCGCGTCTTGTAACTCGCTAAATCGCGAAATCTTGAGGGTTACTTTTCGAATTAAATCAATTTCCGGACACAAAACTCCAGGCGCTTTTGAGTGGGCGCTACTCACGTTTGGCATTATTCTGCTGAAACATTGCATGTTTAAGCGCGGCTCAGCCGCCTACACAATGCACGTAGACGCTCAACACACACCGCTCTGGCTGCTGGCTTGACTGTGGACACAATGAATGTTTCATTTAACACATAGAAGCTGGTTTGTGTGTGTTTCGCTTCGCAGCTTTTTTCCGTCAGCTCAGTCTGAATTTTGTGTCCGGAAATTGATTTAATTCGAAAAGTAACCCTCAAGATTTCGCTAGTTAGAAGACGCGGTTTTTTGCACACGGCGGCCTTTCGAGGTCATCTTTCAATTCCACCCAACAAAACATGGGGTTAGGAGACGTTAGACACACCCTTTAAGCAACCGGAAATGAGCATGAGAAATTATACATGGAAGTCGACGATCGGAGTTGACGACAGCACGATAAGCCACAAAAAAAACAGAAGGAAATACGTCTGTCACCATTCTGCAGCAAGTTAGGGAATAAAACAGCAACAATATTACAAGCTTGGTTTAGTATCAAAACAGCTGAAATTCATTTGCATAAAGCAAGCACATGCATTTCGAATAAAATACAACAGGACAAAAGCGGCCTTGACCTCAATCACACCCACAGTTGGAGCACATAAACACAGGAAAAAAACAATTCGGGGCACTTTTCACAGATTGCAGAAAATGGGGTAGGTACTTACACGAAAACATTAATTTGCACTTGCTTATTTCAGCGTTCAACAGGTCGTATATGATCTCAAAACTGAGAATTGTTGACAGTATAAATGTAAAAAAAAACATCATTAAGAGCAAAAAACCATCAGGTTTCAGTTTCGGTTCTTGCGGAAGTATTCTGTGTTGAATCCCGTTCCGGTCCCTCACGGGTTTCACTGGGTTGCTGTTCGCGATGTAGTAGAGTATCCATCACACCTTGCGCTTCGGCTTCAGCCTACAATTTATTTCGTGCGTTTGTGTTTGAACTTTGCTGTAGTTTTCGCTGAAAAAACCTGTTTCGTAAATTCAATATCAAAATTCGATCATTGTAGCCGGCATCAAACATAGCGACAGGAGCGGAATGGTCCTGAGCACAATGTCTCTAATTTTATGCTGGTCAATTTCCAAATCCGAATATAGTGGCTAAGTTCCAAAAATAACATCTAAAAGTCATACGGACAGGGACAAACAATCACCATGTTTATCATACAGACAAAAATGCCAACGCCAATAGGACCCTCGGCGGGGTTCGAACCCACAGCATCCCATATCCCAACAAGGCACGCTCAGCCCACTGTGCAACGAACGGCAACGTACCTGAGCCTGTTTCATCGACATGATCGTTTCGTAGGCAGGTGGCGGCATACAACTGGCGCTGGACGCGGCCCAATACGGCGGCGGCAGGTCCATGTACGAAGCCGACGTCGGGTCCTGGTCTGAGCCGGGGATCTCCGTCAGCCGGACGTTGTCTCGACGCAGACCAGAAGTCGATGATGTGGAGCATGTGGCGGGATGACTGCTGGAAAAAGGACTTGTAATTCTAACAGTTTTTTTGGGCAACACTCCTTCGCAAACTGCTGTGTGTCTCTCCTGGTCCCAGACCACACCCCCAATAGGGGTAGCCTTCAGGCAGCCTTTCTTTCTTGCGCCTAACCCCCGCCGGCTGTCCAGCTTTTTTTTGCTCGGACCGCAACCACGTCTTTCTTTCCTGCGTCTGGCCACACCACTGCTTCTCATGCCCACCAATAAAAATATTGGTGCCAATAAAAATGTTCCACGTCCGGCATAAAGACAGCACAAGTAAAAAAAATTGTTTCGTTGCAAGTACGGCGTGCGAAAAACAAGTAACCAACCAAACAAAATGAAAAAAAAATGAGCTAATATTGCAGCACGGTGCATTTGCGCCAGCATGTTCTGCGACAAAATTGGCTTTCTGGCATTGCAAATTCGACCAGCGCAACGCATGTTGATTAAAAAAGCATTCATCACTACTCACCGATTGTGCCGGCGCGACCGTGCGCTATCCCGAGCTGCCCTTGATGGTGGACGACTCCAGTACGAACAACCTGAAATGACAGTGGGACAGAATGTAATTTATTCACCGATTGGCGAACGGAACGCGGCCATACCATTTCGTTCACTACGAATAATACTCACGGTGCAAGGGTGTATTACATTTGGCTCATCACCGATCATAATGAGCGATATCAAGCTCGGAGATCAAATTTTATCGGATGTGACCTACGTTGGTTGCATCGACATTTAGTGGGGCCACTAATTTCATCCAGCTCAGCAGTTATGGCGAACAACGCTGGTTATAATCAGTGGCACCACCATATCCTTTTTTTAAAAAAGGTCACGTGACCAGGTTACATGTTTCTACCGTCGCGTTGCACCTGTATGACGCGATTTCTGCTGCCTGGATAAAAACCTGAAAGATGAACCAAGGCCGGACCGATCCGATCACTAAGTTTGATATCGCTCCAAATTTGAGGGTCACAAAATTTTTCCGAAACACCGCAGCCCGGTGATCTTCCTATAAAGTCTGTGCCAATCGCGAGCGCTGCACTCAACCTCTAGAAATCAGTGGTGTAGCTACCCAGGCGGGGCGGCAACCTACTGTACCACCCAAAATGCGGGGCGGCAACCTACCTACTGTACCAGCCGAGCTAGGGGGGGGGGGGTCGTACCACTTGGGGGGGGGGGGGGGGGGGCCCCCCCGCCCTCATCTGGAAACCGAAATTTTTTATGTCTAAATACTGAAGAAAATGTGGCCTAAAACACTAATTTCGCGCGCAGCGCGCGATTTTTCGCCTATTTGCAGACAAATATGCTAATTTTATGCAATTTTAAGCCAAAAATGAATGTTTTGGGTGAAAAGTTAGGTGGGGCGGCAACCTACCTACTGTACCAGGGGAGGGGCGGCAACCTACCTACTGTACCAGGCGAGGGGCGGCAACCTACCTACTGTACCTTGGGGGGACCCCCCCCCCCCCCCCCCCCCCCCCCCCGCCCCCAGCCACACCATTGCTAGAAATCATGCGGAAAGAAAATGACGAAACCAAAACCAAAATGTCGGTCACCTTGTTTTTCGGTGAAATACTGGAAACATCTGAAGGGCACGTAGAACCAGGCGATCTGCAACATCAACAGCACCAGACCCCGCGTCATACGATCGGAATCTTTGGAGTAGAAACCTGGATAGCAAAGGTCAACGTTGGACGGTGCAACAGAAAGGGGGTATTCTCTCTCATAATATACTACACCGTCAAAGCCACTGGAAAGTCCAGCGTCATTCATTGAGGCATAATCAGAGCCAGGGCTCAAGAATAACGTAGAGTCACCGTGTTAAGGCAAAGAATCTGCGTATGGGAGCTCGGCGAACGGAACGTACAAATATTTACACCGGCACAACAAAAAAGAACAGCGCAAAAACTTTCCCCGCCAGGCCCCTGGACAAACCCACCCCTACCCCGGGCCAAACCGGGGCCCACCAGAAAGCAATAACCACACAACCGAACCAAAAAAAACTACCACAACACCACAACCAAACCCGATTAAGAGCGCGGGGGAATAGTAACAGATAGGTGTCAATGGAATAGGGTTCACAAATCGAAAAAAATGGATTTCGCTCATATTGCACAAAAAGTTGACTACTACACTTACTAAGACACATACAAAATTTTGGTTCCAAAATCCAAAGCATTAAATAGTTATGGGCGCATTTAAGTGGGCAGGTCGAAGATTTCTTGAAATTCCAAAAATGTACCAAGTTTATGTTGATGAGGCTGTCATTTGTTTTAGATCGGGTGCTATTTAATGAAAATCACACATAATAGTCAATTTGTTATCTACTTTTCAACCATGTAAAAATAAAGGCAAAAATTCGCTGAATTTTCTCTTCCGTTGAATTTTTCAAAAATCAGCTCTGAAATTTAATGCATATCAAAAACAACCAATTTTAAAAAAGTCCTCACCGACGAATTCTTTCTATTTGGTCTCAAAATGTGCGCCATAAAATTCTGATATTGGTTTATAAATCTGGTTTGTGACAAATTTGAATATCTCCTGAAAAGTTTAGATAAAGAACATTTTTTTTGTTTTTTTCTCGCTTTTTTGTCTTTTTCTTTGCACGGATTCACATTGGAGAAACGACCGATGTGGGTGTCACGAACGGCAACAAGATGCTTGTCAATGTAGTTTGAAAGTAAACAGCTTGTTCATGACACATGACAAGCTATCAAAATGGATACAAGTTCAGAAATGCAAGCTATTTGGCACCGGCCGTGATTGGCAATAATGATTTTTCAAGTGGCCGACAATTCGCTATGCATCACACGAGGTGAGCAACAAGCAACAACAACACACATTATACAAGCAGTCAACACACACATTATAGCTGCAACACAACACGTTTTATGTAAACGGCAGAACACACATGCGCACGCGCAATTACATTTATGTAACACATTAAGGCAAGCCAGCGGTTGGATTGCATAGCGCAATCGGTTAGGCGCAGCATTGAGCATGCGTGCGTGTGTCTGTCGCGCAGGTTCAAACCCTGTAGCGTGTGTTTTTTTGCGTCGCGGGTTTTGGGTGAACGTTTTACCATTATTACTTTTTATTTCGTAACTTGATGCAATGCAAAAACATTTAGAAATAGGCAAGAGTTGAAACAAAACGAATAGCCATTCACAGATTTGCTGCATTTTCCTAACAAGCGGTTGCCTTGAAAAGCACATAAATTGAAAGTACTCTCGTGGTATTTACAGTTAAGAAACACATATGTAGGTTTCAGCAGCATACACATCAGAACTAATATTTGGCAATCACATACATCAATTTTTACATATTCCATCATTCAATTGAGCTGCGTACCACGATACAACAAGAAAGAAAATAAAACGACGAAATTTTTTTTGCTTCATACTAACATAAATTGCCGACAATATTCAAATTTGTCACAAACCAGATTTGTACGCCAATACCAGAATTTTATGGCGCAAATTTTGAGACCCAATAGAAAGAATTCGTCGGTGAGGACTTTTTTAAAATTGGGTGTTTCTGAGAAGCACTCGTTTTTTTGACATTTTTTTAAAAAAATGCAATGGAAGAGAAAACATCCAATATCATGCAACTATTTTTGCGCAGCTGAAAAGCGGACAAAAAACTGCTATGAGTTTGCAAATTTCAGCACCGAATGTAGTTTATCGGCCGAGATCCAATTGGATTGACATTTATTTTTTCAGCATTTTTCATTTTTAAAATTTCCCAAAAAATGCAAACGGAGCACCTTTAAATTGAAATTACTGAAAGTATACTTAAATTTGGAATGCCAAACTTGGTGAGCATTCCTAAATATGTTGTGGCATTGATTTCCCATCAAAAAAACCATATCCAAAATTTCAGTTTTGTGAACCGTAGTTTGCGATTCTTACCACCCCACGCTCTTAACAAGTTTGCAGCCAGCAGCCAACCTTCAACGGTGTGCAGGCAATACAACGATATGAACACAGTACGCACGATCAAATGCGGCACCAGACACCAACGTCGCGCTTTGCGCACGCCATAGAGCAACAACAACACGACCACGCTGTCGAACAGAAGTTTCAGCGCGAAACCGCCTGCCGAAATATTTCGATTGGTTTTTCTTACTTTTTAGTTTTTTTGTCGAAATTGGAGTACGTTCTGGGCTAGGGTTAGAGAGATGTCGGGTGTCGGGTGCCAAAAAAGTGTAGGTGTCGGGTGTCGGGTTTTTTGGGACCCGACACTTATGGTCCAAAACATCAGTTTTGCTGAGAGAAGAATTTTGAGAGAAAATTTTCTTCGAACCATATATTTCCGAAGACGCAGAATGTGAGATTTTGGTGTTAATTTCGTGCGAAAATACTTGAATTCAGTAACTTGAGCCAAAAAATTTCAGTAATTTCAGATTCTGGGCTGACATCACCATCGCCGGTAGGTATGATAATGCGCAACGGCACAGAGTTTGAGGCACATCCTGACGTTTCATTAGGATGTTTTGTCCGCGGAAACGAGAAAATTCCGGCACTCCCGGAATATACGGGACCTGACCAAAATAGACTAAATGGGCTCTGAAAGGTCATAAAACTTTTCCTGGGGTTTTAATGGATGCTGAAAACGACGCAAAGCATTTTCACATCATTAGATCTGCAAGCCTTGTGCCATTTGATCCCAAACCATTGCCAAAATATCGGTTGGCGGTGATGCTTAGACGGGTTCGAATCCCACCGTGGACAACCACCTCGAAGTGTAAAGCTGAACTTTTTCTGGATTTTATGCTTTGTATGGACAGGTCTTCCTGGCTGGTGCCTAAGCCTAAGCCTAGTGCTAAACATAAGCCTGGGGATAAGGTACAAACAGGTGGACAAGAGCTCCAAGCAGCTTGTCAGGCTTATTGAGGTTCAGTCAGGCTTTCAGGTGTTAGGCTTAGCTGCGATGTCAAAATGGTTTCCATAACCGTTTTCAGCGCCTCTGAAAACCACAGGAAAGGTTTTATCGCATTTCAGTGCCGATTCAGAAGTTTTCTGGCTAGGTCCCGTATATTCCGGGAGTGCCAGTTCCTTCCGTGCCCGTCGAAAACCGCGAATCTAGGTTTTATGGAGGCTTTCGACGAACACCACATGTTTATTCGTCTTCAGTTTATCCGGCCAAACCAGCCTTCCTAAAAGTTGACCGCTCCACAAGTGGTCTTCTGTAATATTCGCAAATTGCGATCAGTTCACTTTCCTTCCACAGAAGTGGCCGCAAATGACTCGCACTCAAGATCCGTGCTCAAGCAGTATCAATGATACTAAATCTGCAACTGGGACTCACAAATCAGCGTGGAATGCTGAAAGTAGTCCTTCATAACGCCTTCATCATTCCGGTACAGTATCATATTCTGCAGCTGTTCCTTGTTGCTGCTCTGCGGCGTGAAAATGAGAATGACGAAAATCGACGCCAAGGCCGCGATGAAACCAACTTCGACGTAACCTGCAGAAAAAGTGACGTTTTCTTTTCGTTTCAGGCAACAAGCTTGAAATATAAAATTGAGGTGATAATGGAATGATGGGAGGGCTGACTGCTGAGGGAAGGGCAGAGCAGAACCTGGCATTATTTGTGTTGTCATCAACACAATCAAGTGTTGACAAAAAATATATGTGGAAATGTTTCGGTTAGTGGTCAAGCAGACCAAGCTTCGAGTGAACAAAATGATTATTTCAGTAAAAAAACAAAAACATATGAATAACGAGCAAAAAAGAGAAGGAGCCGGCGGGGAGGAGTGCTGACGAGAAAAGTATTTGATTTTCCGGTGGTGCCCGCCAAAAACTGAACTCAAAATCCCCACGCACCCAACAACTGAGTGGCAAAGGTCACATGGAAGCCACAGCAACGCCAACGTGGGTCGTCCTCGTTGAAGAAACGACCGACTGCTGGCGGCACGCGACGATCGGGAGATGAACGAACGGGCCAGGCTGGAAAGAGAGAAACACAAAAATTGACACAAAAACAAGCAAAACTAGAAAACCCGTCGGGCGGGCGGAAAGTGCTCTTTGCTTGGTGATACTGCAGGATTGGCATTAGGCCGTCTTCACAATGACCCGGTTTTCCGGTTGTCCGGTTTCCCGGTTTTTCTAGTTGATGTCTTCACAATGAAATCCGGTTTTCCGGCTTCTCGGTTCTTATTTCATGTCTTCACAATGACCCGGTTTCACGGTTTCCAGCAGAATGGGTGAGAAAATATGGTCGGTTCAACAAAAGATTAGCCCCCTGGCTTGGCTTGGGCGCCTTCTCAATTTTAGTCCGGGACAGGGACAGGGCCCACAGGATGACCCGGAAGATAACGTTTTCATCTGGTCGCACGTACACGACTATTTCATCTGTTCTTACTGTATGTTAATCGCTGCGATAAACTGGTTATTTAATAACTTTCGAAAAATCACAGAACTTTCTGCCCACACGCGCACTGTATCTGTCTCCTTGCTGTCTCAGGCACCACCACGCATTATCCGCCAACCACAGAACACACACACAACGCGCGTGCAACATTCATTACTGCAGCTGCAGCAACAGCTAATCTGCAGCAACATAAGGAAAGCATTGCTAGCTCTCAGATCCTCAGCATTTTGTAACTTTGCTCGAAGGATTTACGGCACGTTTCGTTTTGTTTGGTTTCAGCACTTTGATTGGGCTGTTTCGGTCTGTTTTCAAGTCTAAACGGGAGCGCATTTGATTTAAAAGGAGTGCGAAACACTCTGAAACATGAACACGAATTTCTAGTTCTTATTTGGTGATAGGAAAGTGCGGATGAACCTTAAAATAGTCAAATTGTTCTATTTTGGATCGATCCTGTGCCAAATGCATGCGTCTGATGCATCAAAACCGGATGAAAATTAGAACCGGTTCTAATCGACTTTTTCCGATTTCCCGGCGCGAAATGATTAGGCCAAACCGGGAAACCGGGTCATTGTGAAGAGGCCTTATGGGGTATCGTTTTGAAATCTAGTGTTTCATTAACTTTGACCAGATACCGACCGCCTAATTTGAGTTCATCCCGCAAGCTTGATCACAAAATCTTTTATTGCAGCAACGAGGGAACCTAATAACAAACAACACAAAAGAAAATTTGACACCAAACCAACCGAAACTACGTCGTTGCGGTCGCGTCTGCGCGCTGTTGCTTGGCGCAGCCGCATTGGGTGGTGGCACAATCGATGTACTGTTGCTGCTAGTGTTGCTTAACGGTTGATGTTGTTGTTGTTGTTGTTGCTGCACAACAGTCACTGCGTCTGATGCGGGCATATTGGTCGTGGTGCTGGCATTCGGAGATCTGAAGTACTGACGATGCTGTCTCGTTTGGACATTGAGAGATCGCATTTGAGGGCGTAGATTTTTAGCCACATTTTAAAATTTGAAATCTACATAGCTACAGTGTAGTTCCTGGGGGGGGGGGGTCCCCCTAAGGTACACTAACCGCCGCGCCAGGTACACTAACCGCCTCAATTTTTGCCTAAAATCGTCATTTTTAGGCCTAAAATGGGCATTTTTAGGCCTAAAATGAATGACTTCCAGGTCAATGATGTCAAAAATTGCCAAGATACCCTTTTTATAGAGAATTCTTTTCCAAAAAGGGGCAAAAATCGGTCAAATTTTCGACCTCAAAAAGTGACTTTATCCTGGATTTGGGTCTTCCCCTCCTTCCCGCCCAGGGAGGTACACTAACCGCCGCACGGAAAAAAGGGGTAGGCACACAAACCGCCGCGCCGGACGAGGAACTACACTGCATAGCTAGCACCTAAGACAATTTGATAAGAATCGTGCGTCACACAGGCCGCGCAATCAAAACAAAAACAAAAACAAACTCTGAAGCACGGGTGTCGTCTTGAACGGGAGAAGACGATCGAACAGAGACACTCTCGACGGTCGCGGTGTCCTGATGATTTTCGGACGTCGAATCGACTTCGTCTAAATTTAAAAAAGAACAATTGTGACACCAAAAACGCACCTGCTCAGAGGTCGCAATCGGGTCCGATTTTTTTCGGTCAGATCTTTACCAGATGTTTGTCATAATTTTAACGACTTTTCTGAAGCTATTTTTTGGTCGAAAAAATGATTGCTTTCAATGGACAACTATTGTACTGATCGCTGATCACTCACTTGTCGAATCCGTCAGAGATTTTAGCATTTTTGACAAAAGACAAAACATCATTCTTACAGTAAATTAGGTCACTTCAGATTCAGAAGCTTCGGACCGGGGTGCCCGGCCCGGCCCGATATTCCAAGTCTCCAGCCCGGCCCGAGCCAAAAGCCCAAAATTGCGGCCCGGCCCGATTGCGACCTCTGCACCTGCTATAATGCAGTGCCGCCCGTCGGCCGTACTGCTGTGAGTGAGTGAAATAAAAACCAAGCAACCAGATACCGTAAAAACCTAAATAGAAGGGGGGGGGGGGGGGGGCACTATTAACTCACTGACCCCATTTTGGGGGGGGGCTCGATTACGGGGGGGGGGGGCTCTATTCCGGGGGGGCCTCTATTAATTCACTGACCCGAACCTGAAAAATTGTTCCCAGAAATACCCCCAAAAACCCCTAAAAACGGGTTTGAAAGGATGTTTTTTCGTTTGCAACCGCATTTATTCGTGTCTATTCGTCAATAGGAGGCGTATTATGTGCTCTGAACAAACAACAAACGTGCATAAATGTACCTGTACACCACTATCAAGCCTTAATACACTACAGTATAGGGGATGTTACTTTGGGGGGCTCTATTCCGGGGGGGGGGCTCTATTATTTCAATTACCCGTTTTTGGGGGGGGGCTGTATTACGGGGGGGCTCTATTCCGGGGGGGGCTGTATTTAGGTTTTTACGGTACCCACAACAGCCGGTCAGTCATCATCATGTTATCTCCTGCCTGCCAGCCTGCCTAACGGAACCTGCTGAACAAAGTGCTGCAAACAAAGACAAAATCAAACCTGGATGGTTTTGATCGTTATTGTTTCTTCTCGAAAACGGCAGCCAACGTCGAACCTTCTTGCGTTCACCCACACGCCCACCGTCGTCATCACCACCGCCACCGATCGGCTCGCCGGCAGCGATCATCCGGTTCGTATTTTTTTGAACAAATTGGCACAAATCTAAACCTTCGTTCAGTCTGGCCTTTTTTACTTTGTCGCGGTGCGTCGCGCAGCGCTGAAAAAAAAACGAATAAATCGTTTTTCTTTGAAAAATAAGTTTTCTGTTTTTTTTTTTTGAAAAGTCGGAAAAGTAAACTTTTTCCGCTATCGAAGAAAAAATGAAAGGAGATTTGGAGGTTCGGGCCGGACCAGTGTAGTTCCTGCTCCTGGGGGGAGGGGGTCCCCCCCTCGGGTACGTCTGCTCCTCCTCCATGGTACGCCTGTCCCACTGTTCCCCCTCCGGGTACTGCTCCCCCAATTTTTACCTAAAATAGGCAAATTTTGGCCAAAAATGGCTGGACGCCGGGCGGGACCCGGCCCGAGGGGGATACCTACTGTGCCGCGCTCGGATCCTAGATTGTGGTTTTTATGAAATTGACGTGTTTTGTCGACTTTAACTTCATTTAACTTTAAGTTGGATCGAATTCAATCTTTTGCGACACATTTTGTTATTTTTTTAGTTTTTTTTGCAAAATTGGTCACACTCAATTTCTCTTTCATTAGAACGTGGAGGAAGGGAACAAACCAGCCAGCAGCAACACAAAGTGCCGAATCCGTCCGAAATTTTAGTATTTTTGACAAAAAACCCCTACTTTTTCAGTAAAATAAGTCACTTCAGAAGCTTTGGGCCGGGGTGCCCGGCCCGGCCCGGCCCGAGCCAAAAGCCCAAAATCGCGGCCCGCCCTCCGACCTCTGGTCTACCGTATTGTCGGAAATAGAACCCGGGGGTCTATTTTTTCACTGGGGTCATTTTGGGGGGTTCAATTTATGGGGGGGTCAATTATTGGGGGGCTTATATTTTTCATTTGCCCCCCCGACGAAAAAAATCATTGTTAAAGGGCTCGGGACATAACCGAAGGAAAGGTAGCAGGACATAGTGTTACATATCGTTGGAAAGCAGTCCGCCAGCCTATGTCACGCACAAATTTTAAGCTCCTTGGAGATTCGCTATCTCTTGGTAGAGCGTCTTTTCGTTCCAGAAAAAAGTGAATTTTTGCACAAATTGGAACGACCGGTGCAGAAACCCCAAATTAGTTGAAGGTCAAGTAACACGTGGATAGGATTACAACAGCTTCTGAATAGCTTACCATCACAACTTCAGCCGCTCAAAGCATTGCTTCACTCGGTGAGGGTGCGAAATGTTCCAAAAATCGGCTACATTTTTCGAGGACACAAGTTTGTCCCTAAATTTTGAGGCCACGCTTAGCGCTGCGGAAATAAGAATGCCATGGGGAAATAGAGCATCGTCGGAAGTACCAGAAAATAAGGTTTTTAAATTTTTTAACCCATGGTTAGCTCCGTGACAGGCCTAAAAATCCATTAAATTGCCGCTAAATTAGGTGGTTACATTCATCGCCAGAATTGTGACACACAAAGGCCACAGATTGTATCGGATTCGGAACAAAAAAATGAGAGAAACGTCTGGTTTAACAACTTATCAAGGTCCGAAGACCCCAAAGTCTACGGATCTCTCGGGGCAGCCATACTAACCTGAATATGATATTCAGCTATAAAAGCTTATTGTTAATAGCTATTGGAAATGTGACAGCACCAAGCAATGTATCTCGGGAGTAGCTTTCGAATGATATATGACAAGCCCCAATAAATTCTTACGTTTAAGGGCAGAGGTTGAAAAATTGCTTTTTTGACGATTCTGGAATGAACCGTCACGTCACCGTGTGCGATTTCGGAATTTTGACCGTTTCTTGTCCATAGTAAGAGATGTATGGGCATGTCATATATCGTTCGATAGCTACTTTGAAGCTACATCGTTTGATGCTATCAAATGTGCAATAATCTTTAACAGTAACGACTTAGAGCCAAATATCTTGTGCAGGCTGGCATGGCTGCAGCAGCCGGACCATGGAGTTTTAAGTTTTGAAACCCGTCTAGATTGTTGGACTGTGCGTTTATCTGACTTTCTTGTTTCCAATGCAATGCAATACGTGGCTTATTTACATCACATTTCCTTCAATGAATGCAACTATGCAGTTTAGGGGCAATTTTTAGGTCTTTTTCGGCCCGTCACGCCGCTATCAAAGTGTTTCCAAATTTAAAAACCTTATTTTCTGGTACTTTCGACAATGCTCTATTTTTCTGTTGCATTTTTATTTCTGCAACACAAAGCACGGCCTCAAAATTTAGGGACAAACTTGTGTCCTCGAAAAATGTAGCCGATTTTTGGAACATTTCGCACCCTCACCGAGTGAAGCAATGCTTTGAGTGACTGAAGTTCTCATGATAAGTTATCCAGAAGCTGTTGTAATCCTATCCACGTGTTACTTGACTTTCAACTCATTTGGGGTTTCTGCACCGGTCGTTTCAAGTTGTAAAAAAATCACTTTTCTCTGGAACGAAAAGTCGCTCTACCAAGAGATAGCGAATCTCTAAGGAGCTTAACGTTTTGTGCGTGACATATGCTGTCACAGTGCTTTCCAACGATGTGCAACACTGCGCTCTGCTGCCCTTCCTGCGGTTGTGTCCCGAGCCCTTTAAAGCGGGAAACCGTATATATCATGCTTGCTTTTTTACTACGCAGTTAGACTGTTTATGTCCAACGGTCACAAAAACAACGATCAAACGAGATAAACCACGTTAAAACTGTCAGAATTTATCTTTGAAAGGGTGCTTTCAGGAACAAACGCGAGCTTGTGCCGACTTACGCTCACCCTTTTGATCATGAAAGGCAGTGAGACTGAGACAAGAACCAGCTCGCTGACAGATGAAACCTTTGTGAAACATTTCACACGTGGCTGTTGGTTGCGGGCAGCTTACTGCTTGTCGCACACTCAAACGAAACGCAGAGTCAAACGCATAAAATCAAGGAGGGCGGGAAATTGAAGAGAAATGATGTCATATGACAGAAGTTGACGGTGGAGGGAGTGGAAAAAATCGGATGAAAGTGTCCACGCCCCGGTTTTCGCGGTTTTTTTTTTGAATATGTTAGTTTGGTCGAGAAAATGTTGAATGCCTGAATCAGAATTGTGCTGTTTTGAATATTTAAGGAAACTATTTTAATGTGGGTGAAGATATGGAACATTTGTATTTTCTAATTTTGAAATTTTACAGATTGACATTTTTTATTCTCTGCGATATTTGGTTTTCTTTGGTGATGAGCGCTGATCTTGGTGGATCGATATCTTTGAGTGGAAATTTTTTACGGGTATTCTTTTCAATTTTGGGGTTATGATGAACTGTAGTGGATCGAACTTTTTATTTTGATTTCAGAATTATCTTTGTCGTGATTTTCGACTGGCTTGCAATCCAGCGGTTCAAATTTTGGTTGGTTTTTTTGGCACTCTGTGTAGGCTTTGCTGGGATTTCGAAATGGTTTGGATAATGCTTTTCGGCGCTGCAGACAACTGGAGAAATGAGGTTGCAATCGGGCCGGGCGGAAGATCCGGGGCTTCGGGTCGGCCCGGGCTGGCTAAACCCGGCTCGATTGCGATGTTTGATTTCATTTGATTGTGAATTTAGAAGTTTTCTGGGTCGGTCTTGTATATTGGGGGAGTACTGGATGGAAATGGAGAAAGTATATGGATTAAAGTGACTCGGCTGGTTTTGTTGCAGGACGGTAGTGTGTTGGACGAATCAGTGGATGGCGAACGGGCAATTGTTTGGAGATTATCAGATGGAGTTTGCAGTTATTCAAGTATGTTTTGGTATGCATTACGCATCAAATGAGAGTTGTTTGGAAAAAATGAGAAAAATTATCTTACGTAAGTACCTGGCGCGGCAGTTAGTATACTAGTGTACCTTGGTCGCGGCGGTTAGTGTACCTTAGGGGGGATCCCCCTCCGCCCCCTCCCCGAGGAACTACACTGATCCCCGGCGATTTTGCCTGAAAAGTGCGAATTTATGACTAAAATGCCCAAAATTAGTGTAAAATTTGGTTTTTACGTCAAATTAGCCGATGGTTTTTAGGTGAAATTAACCCAAATTGGCGCGCTATGTGCGCAAATACTACGTTTTGATACGATTCCACTGCCTGAAAAGTGCGAATTTATGACTAAAATGCCCAAAATTAGTGTAAAATTTGGTTTTTACGTCAAATTAGCCGATGGTTTTTAGGTGAAATTAACCCAAATTGGCGCGCTATGTGCGCAAATACTACGTTTTGATACGATTCCACACATAATAAGTAGGTTAAACATTTTCACGGGAAACCCTAACGGCCCGCAACGGGGCCCGAACGCCCCCTAGGTATATAACTGCTCCAGGCGATCGGCTGTGGTACAGTAGCTATCCCACTCTCGGAGCGCGGTAGAGTAGGTATCCCCGTGTCCAGAGTAGCTGCAACACTGGGAGGTGGACATTGTTGTTGTAGCCGAAATGGTATACGAAGAACCCTGAGAATAAATTGCTTTTGTTTTGCAGGATGTGTGTTCTATGGAGCATGTGACATTGATGCAACTAGTCACCCTTTGATTGAGTTGTTGTCGTATCGGTGGCGACCATTGGATATGAGTCAGTATGTTGGGGAATATTAATTAGTTATTTGTTTTAGTTGCAATATGTAAGATGGAATAGGAGCAGTTGACTCCAATATATTTGCAGTTTTTATTTTAGTTAATTTTGAATGTAATTGTTGTGGTTTTTGATATGATTTTGAGTAGTGAATAGATTGAGAAGTCAAAATTTTTAGAAAGTGTTGGTTAATTTTTTTTATTTGATTTGTTTCATGTCAAACGACTGCATCAAGGTGATGATTGTGGATCAAGTCAGAGTGAAATGTCAGTCGTCTCCGATACTTGGCGAACCTGTGGAACTGTCGGATGTTTTGGTGCCCAGTAGGTGATGTTTATATTATGGAATTGATTTTTAGTAATATAATGTGCGTCAGTTATGGATTTTGTTGCTAATTTTGAAATGATTTGTTCATATTTTTTGGATGGAATTTTAAGGACGTCCATCTATGACTGGCGGATCGGGAAAGATGGAGGCAGTGGTGGTGGAGGTTAAATCGGATGTGTCGTGTTCCAGGAATGATCGAAAAACTGCAAATACGATGATTTCGGCAGGTTTGATTGTAATATAATGTATATGTGAGTGAAGTCAGGGTGTTGAAACTTTTATACGGATTGTCACAGATTGGATTCGAAGTATGGTCGTTGACAATACGGCATACGAAGTTGCTGCAAAGCGACAACGGTCAAGTGTGACATCGATTGTGCCGATTTCGAATTTGACGCCGTTGTCGCAAAAGTTAGCTTGGAAAAAAATTTATTTTTATTGCAAATATAGAATATTTGGAAATTGTATGAGGTGTGTTATATGAATATTGTTGGCGGTTTGAAAGGTTTTTTTATTCTGAAACTGGTTGCAGCTGGTCGATTCGCGCAACGGTATTTCGGAAAGGTGAAGTGCGATCGTGGAACAAAAATGGATCGGAAGGGAAAGTTTTTGATTTCGATGTGGTGGATGATACGGGAGAAATTCGCGTTGTTGCGTTTCAAGGAAGCTGTGATCAGTTCTTCAACAGCATATTTAGGGGGATGCAATGTTGCATAAGGTTAGCTGGATTTTGGTAGTGTAGTTTGGTGTCTGGTTTGTAGATTGTTGTATAATAAATAGAAGTATTTTTTAAGTTTTAGTTAGGAAATGAATTTTTTGATAAAAATTGACGAGATTGGAGAATGAATATTTTTAGAATTAGGGAGAAATAGTTTTCGTTGAGATTGAAAGTTTTGGTGGGAAAAAGTAGATATGGGTGATCAAAAGTGATGGCATTTGAGTGCAGATGTGAATTTTATGTATCATAGAAGTAGTTGATTAATTATTGTTTAGTATGTAAGTGGAATCTCTGTATTGTATTGTAGAATTGTTATTACGTGTTTAACATTGGAATTTTTATTTTTTAGTGGAGGACAGGTGAAGTTGGTTGATAAACGGTGGTGCACATTGGATACGGATTATCAGATTGTCATCAATTCGAAAACGACGGTTGGATTAATTTTTTGAGTAATATGCTGATGTAATGTAAATATAGTGCATTATAATGTGTGTTGGTACTTATGAGTGAATATTTTAAAGTTAGTAGTGAAAACTTTGAAAAAATCGGTGACGGTTTATAAGTGGAAGTATAAAAAAATAGAAGTAGAAATGTTTTTATGAACAAATGTTTGTGTAATTGGATTTTCAGATTGAGGAGATCGAGGGAGATGGCATACGATCGAGTGTAAAGTACAAGTTTGTGCGCTTGGCTGACATGCAAGTGGAGTCGGTGGCAGGTTGGTTAGTGGGATAAAATAGTGATAGATTGAAAATGAGCATGGTTTGCGTAGCTCGGGAAAAGTTTTGAATAGGTGATATATATATGTTGTCAAAATTTGTTGAGAAAGAAATTTGTTTGGAAGAGTTTTTTAGTTGATGACGGGAGCAAAAAAACTTGTATATGAGTTTAAAAGAGTTTAAGTGGAGAAAGACTTTGCAGGTCTGCAATTGACGATACTGCCACAGGCTTCATTTGAGTTCGATCCGGATATACCAGAATGTATTCGGCTGCGAGAGTGGTATTCGAGAACATACAACGATTCGAATGCTGTTGCGTTGTCGAAGGAACAGAGCTCGGGTAGATTTAAATTATAAAAGGAGAATTGGAAGTATTTAGATTTATTTTGGGGGATTGTTGATTGTATTCAGAAGGTATAATTCGATGATTGGATGGGTTGTGGAAGAATATGTGTCGCAGAATGTGGCAGTTTTCAGAGTAATAGATATTGTATGCTATTATTGAAATTATTGAAGAAATAGATATTTTGGAATGAAATTTAGTTTCTTTAGACATGTTGTATGAGCAAGAATGGTGTTTTTTTTTGAAGACTATTGTGACATTTTTGTTTGGAGGTAATATATATGGACAGCTAGAGTTGAGGAATTTTTTTGACATGCGGCAATGGAGACTGGTATTTGATTAGATGTTGCTGTTTATGTGCAGTAGATGAAAGTTTCATAATTGAGGGCTAGTCTTCAATAATGTGAATGTTGGAATAAGGGGGAATATGTTTTTTTGACTAATTTGCTAAACAAAGCAGCTACACGATGTTTTGGGATTTGTTTGATGATTGAGTTGAACGTGATCTAGGATGGAATGATGTTTTAATGTGTGTGGGATATTTATGTGAAAAGTTTATAATTAAATTGAATAGCATTTCAGATAAAGTCGTGTTGCTGGCATTTGCGAAAAGCGCAATGGATCGAGCGCAAATTGGTGAAGATCGGTATTTTGTTGGGGAGGTGCAGATTCTTCTTGTGGCGACAAATGAGATGCCGATTTATCGGGTAGATTGTTATAAATGAATTACATTTGTGTAAATTAAAAATGTAGCACGTTTGTTAATATTTTTTTATACTTTAGGCGTGTGTCACGAACAAATGTGGCAAAAAATTGGAACAAGTGACGGATGGTCAGTATCGATGTCCGAAATGTATGGAGACAAATTCGGCGTTTCAATATCGAGCTGTTATTAAGGTTTATTGTCTTAGAATCGTATTTGGTGAACAGTAGTATTTGGCGGTGTATTTGAGAAGTTGGGAGAATATTTTTTTCAGGTGTTTGTGGGCGATTTCACGGACTCGATCTGGGTGACGATATTCGGTGATTATGTGGGACTGTTATTTGGGTGCACGGTGGATGAATTGGGAGAATTGGCTGAAGCTCGAGTTGGTTTGATTGATATTAAATTAAATTTTTGAATAATATCGAATGTATTATTGAATGTAGAAGAGAACGAATTAGATAAATTTGCATTGGAGTGCGTGTTCAAATTTTCGTTGCATTTTTTTAATTGATTTTGTTGAATGTTTCATTTGGTTTATTTATGTTTTCAGGCAGAGGGATTGAAGACAATGCTTGAACGTCCGCTATTCAATCGATATGTGATGAAAATTCGTGGGAGAATGCGCGAGTTCAATGTGAGTAATTTGATTATTTGCGTTTATAATTTTGGGATTAGATGTAATACAGTTGAATTTGATACGAGTTTTCAAATTGTTGTAAGTGGTAGTTAGGGTTATTTAATTGGTTTCATGACGTTTTTTAGAATGAAATGCAAGTGCAGTGGAATGTCGTGCGTATGAAGTGTTGTGATCATTCGGCTTCATCCGCTAGACTGAGCGCGGCGTTGGAGATTTTGAGAAGTTAGACGTGAACAACGAACGAAAGTATAATTTTCATGTTTTTGATAATAGGTTTATATGGAAGTGTTTTTGAATTGTATTGTTGCGGGGATTGGTTTTGCATTTTTTGGTGAATTAAAATCTATAATGATTGTTGTTGTTGTGGGTTTCGGTATACATTATTGTCGTTTTGATGTTTTGTTGGTTCATTTGTGAATCTTTTGCATTAGTTTATTTTGTTAAAACAAAGTTATTGGTTGAAATAGATGCGAAAATAAGATAAAATTCGACATGGAGTTGAATGGTTTTTTTTTGGATTGTTCATGCGGTGAATATTTCCGTCACGGTTGCGCATATTGCTCATAGAAATGTTATTTTTATTTGAGTTTTGTAGGTTGGCGATTCGAGTAAGGGTTAAGTGACATTGAACGATATATTAGTGGTTGATAACGAATGGAACGCTGGTGCGAAAAGACGCGGACGTTTTATCCAGTGTCGTCTTGTAAGAGGTAATGTGGGAATTTTTGGTTTGTAGGGTGATGTGTGATAGTCAAGAAGTCGAGAATATTATGTTTGGGGGTGATATTTATGTTGAATTGAGTGAGTTTCTTTTGCAAAATATAGATTTATATAGAGATCAAGTGGTTAAAAGCAGTGGTAATAATATTTTATTATTTTCAGTGAATGTGTGCAACATGACAGGCAAACAAGAATTACGCAGTTTTTCGTGTCGCGATCAGTGAAACCGATCGATTTTGCGGAAAGGTTTGTTTTAAAGTAAGATTGTAATCGGATTTATAGTTTGCAAAATGTAGGTGTATGGATTTTCATTTGATGAAGATTTTGGTGAAATTTGGAAATATACGGTGAATTTAATAATGTTTTTGTTGGAAATTCTAATATTGGTACAGAACATCCAAAATGAAGAATGGTGTGAAGTACGAAAGCACATACGCGCGAAAGTTACGAGAATCAGCGGAAAAGTTGAAAGAAGAGCAAATGCAACGAAAATTGGATGTTTGGGTATGTTGGCTTTTGGTATAATGATTTGTTCTTTTGATAGGTGTGGGACGAATTGATGGTTTTTTTGCTTTTTTTTCTTACATGTAGTAAATATGGAATTGAGAATTTGATTTGAATAAATTGGAATTATTTAGTTAAAGGATAGTTATTATACGATTTCAGTTGGTGTATAATTTCAGGTGGTAAGGACGAGAAAGAATGCGGGTGGAAAAGGTCGATTTCAACAGGGTTGCAAAGATAGTGGAGATGGTGCTATGGAGGTTAGTTGTTTTTTTTTGATGGAAATGGAAACATGATACTTTAATATAAATTCTATGTTAAGTTAGAAGTTTTTTAGTAACGGTTGTGTAGTGATTAAGGAAAGAAGTAGTGGTAAGACATTAGTTTGACAAAAAAATTTCAGTCTTGAATTTGGTTGTGGTATAGTTTAGTATAAAATTTGAATCGGTTTGGTGTTTGTTTTATATATTGTTTTGACTTGTATTGAGTCATTGCATATAATAAGTTTGGTTGATGTAGAAATATATAAAGAGTAGTTATATGTGAATCGGTGCAGCGGTTTACATCAAAAAGAGGTGGGAATTTGGTTATGTATTAAAAGGAGCTGAAAGAGGTAATAGTGGCTGGTGATACGTTATTAAATGTGTTTATTTGTATTATAGAGAAAGTGCAAGTGGGTACCGTGGAAGAAACGAAAATCTCGACCAAAAAAGAGCGTTGGTGTGCGTCGTAAGAGGGAATTTCGTGTGAAGCGGGTATATTGCGATTGAAATTTTTTTGTTGATTGATTGTTAGAATAATTTGTTCTTATTGGGTTTGGGAGGGTTGTAATAAAGTTGGGCTGGTGTTACAGAGAGCGCGTACAATGGATGGTAATACTGGTGGACGGGCGGGTAATCATTACAAATTGCAAGGAAGGTCTAGCGAAACGTCGAAACAAATTGCAAAAATGATTCGGCGGGAAACTGGAATTTGGCGATTACGTCAATCGAGTATGGCTAAGGTTGGATATATTGGTAGTATGAAAGGTTGAAAATTGGTTTTTTTACATAAATATTGTACTTTAGGTGTGGGAATTTTTTGTTTATTGTGTAAAATTAGAAGTGTTGTAAAATTGTGATGTGCTAAAAATATATTTGCGTATATTTATAATGTTTCATGATTCATATCGACGATTTACCAATATGGCAACGATATTGTGTGTGGACGGTTCGATTGATGCAACGTTGCCGATGATTACAGCTGAACATGTGAGCACGAATTCTCGAGCGGGTTTGTGTGAGGAGTTCGAATATCATTTGTTTAATTGTGTAAGTTATGTAGTTTTAGGATATGTGTGGGAAATTATCGGAGGTTTGCGAAGTTTGTGAGGAGAATTGTTTAAAATGATTTGTAGATGTTCTAAAGGATTGATTTTTATGCTATTGATTGTTTCAGGTTCTTTTATAATTTTCTTAGTTGATATTGTTGAAAATTAGAAATAAGCTGTAATTGGTAGGGTTTATTTGACGTGCTATGGTATTATAGTCAGAATAACTTGATGTGTTCTTAATTTCTAATGATCACGCAAATTGATGGAATTAGAAATTGGGTTCTTTTTGGGTGTATTTATTTCAGGGAAGATCTTGTATTGATGTTAGTAGATTCGGATTATTGTAAAATTTTTATTTTGTAAAATTTTTTGCAGGTCAGTCAAACGAGTTGATTGTTCGAATTCGCGTTCGTCATGGTGCAGATCTGCCGACGACGTTTCCTATGGACTGTTATCTTGTTGTGAAGAAGAAAGATCATGAGGAACTGCGAATGGATGAAATCGATTGGAGTGGGCGATTGTTGATTTTGTTTCGATATACGGTTGGTCGGTTTTGGATGAATTCTGTGTAATGTTTAGATGGATATTTGTTAGAGGTAAAGATTGGTTTAGAATGATGTTTTCGTTGAATAGGTATCGTGATTTAGAAAAATTGGTGTGAAATTAATATTTCGATTGATAGATTGAGTTGCGAGTTTTAGAGGTGTTGGGTGAGTAGGAGGAACAATAATCTGATTCTTTTCAGTGGTTGATTGGAATTTATTTAGTTTCAGATCAAAGTTCAAATAAGTAACAATGGAATGGTTCATCGCGTTTCAATTTTCTGTTACATTCGACGGAAAGGTCACTCGTCTATTGCTTTGGCTGATCATATTGGATTGTGCAGAACATTGGTGTTTTGTGATGGAAATCGAACTGCGGACACGAGAAAATATGTGAAGGTGACGGAGAATTCAGAAGTGAGTATTTTATTTGTAAAAATGTCATTTAGAAAAACACGGTGTTAAAAAGTTTAGATTTCAGAAGACTAAGCTCATAGATAATATGCTTTAGATTTGTTTGTCATGTTAATAATAATTAATTTTTAAGGTTATTGCGAAAAATATTGTTGAAATGTTGAAAAAAATTGTCAGGTTAACGCTGCGAGCGTATGTTTACGTCGAATGCGGCTTGATGATAATGCGTCTTGTCATTCGGCGTTGGGACTGGCGTGGTTATCAGATATGGGTTATGGAACAGTATATGGCGTGGTGAGTATGTTTGAATTTGGTTGTATGTAAATATATTTTTTTAAATTTCGGAAAATATACAGGTGCTGAATGTTGTGTTACGTTCAAAGAGGCTGGCTGTAATTGAAATATATGATGGAGTTCGATTGCCGAGGTAAAATGGAATTTTTTGGTTTTGGTGCGAGTGTTTTACTTTGCTATGTTTTGGTTTTTTCGAAGATGATGGGAGATGATTGATTGTGCTATTTCAGCGGATTGGAGCGGGCTATTGAACAGCGCAGTTTGATGTCTTTTCTGCGTGTGACGCAGAATTTGCCTTTTGTTCGTGAATTTCTGAAAACACAATGGGAGTATGTTCGTAGTTCGACGTATGCGATCGATGTGCATGGCGAGAAGTGGGTTGGAATGATCGTAGATAAGGAAGTGATGCCTGGCAGTTTTGTGCGATTGACGAACGTGTTTTGTGACTATTCGAAGTAAGTTTTTTTAATTAAAGCATTGGATTATTTTAAATAAGTATTTTATATATTATTTCAAAATAGTTGTGCGTATAGGTTTCAGTTATTTGGTTATGGAGGAAGACAATGTTTGAAGATGTGAGTAAATTAGATAGATGAATGAAGAAAAGTCGAATTAGTATTAAATTTAAGAAAATCTTGTGGTCGATTAACAGATTGTATTGTATGTGTCCGTGCATTAGTATTATTTGATTTTTTATAGTGTATTCAAGTCAGTTAAGAATAGTTGTAAACGTGTAGGACAAACTATGTGTATAAATATATTTTAGACGACGAGAATTGATGGGCCCGTGGAAAGTTGTGATGCACGATGCAACGCACGAGCTTCAAGACATCGAATTATGTGGTGCAATTGATGAAGATGTGTGTCATTCAAGGTATGTGGTAAGTTAATTGTATTGAGGTAATATTTTTCTTTTTAAATTTTGGCTGATCTGTGTTTTTTAAGGGAAGTTCAGTTGTATCGATATATGTTACTGTCGAGAAAGTCAATTTGATTAATAGTACGGAGACAAATAGTATAATAAATAATAAATGTATTTTTATAGATTTCCACATCTGGATCGATTGAAGTCAGATTTGATTTGAGGTCCTCCATACACTGTACAGATAAATTTGAAGATTTTTGAAGATATGTGGTAAATGGATTTTGTGGTGAAAATGTGTTATGTGTTTGAATTTTGGAATAAACGTTTTAATGCATAGAAGACAAGTTATTTGTTTGTTATTATGTTTGTGTTTGCAATTTCGGTGGAATACTGAAATACCCTTGACAGTTGAAATGTGAAATGTTTTTTTTTTGGTTTTTTGATTAGCTTTCGATGTAATTTTTATACGACACTTCAAAGACAGCGTTTGAAACGGTTATTTCTGTTATCTGTTTGATTAATGAGCTTTATAGTCGAATTTACATAATAGTAAGCTGTTAATAGTCGGATAAATGATGATCGGAAAGATAGGATAGGAGAAAATGAATGATGTTACACTGGTACAATATATTGATGTTGTGTGATTTGTGAAATAGCACTCGTGATACCACACTGTATAAACATTATGGTGCGGACTTCCATATCAGATGGTTGTCAGTTTTTTGAAGCATCCGGTATGAAGATACAGGATGTTGCCAATCGCTTTATGATGCGTTTCGAAATATCATTAATTAGGAAAGAATGGTAGTGTATTTGCAGATCTATTCGTGCGCGAGGCAGTGGAAAGGTGGCGCAATGTGTTCTTCTAGGAAACGGGTACGAGCATCAGCTGGAGACAGTGTGTCGTGCACAGTTGGATCATGTAATGACAGTATGGAGGATATTGAAGGTTTGTGATAGGTAGAATGGAATGTTGGGTTTATATATATTGCATAAGTGAAGACTTTTTGAAAGTGGATAGTTAGTCTGAAGTAAGTGGTGAAATGCTATAGGATTGTAAGGGTGGTTGGTGAGTAATATTTTTTTCTCACGAAAGAATGCAGTAGGTATGGAAGATATGTTGCCGGTAAGTAGTGTCAATTTCGTGTTAGCGAGTTAATAAAGTTATGTGTAAATGAGAGTTACGCTCTACACAATAATCAGGTTGAAATTTCGTTAATTGTTAGATTTCAATGAATGGCGATAATATATGGGTCAGAGGTTGGTTGTTTTAGATATTGGATTCAACAAGAGTTCAGCTTCTGGTGTCGGATGTTCGTCATGTTCACTTGAAAAATGTAATGTATCGAATGAACAAAGGTAATGTGAGAGATGAGAAGTTAGAGAGTATTTCGTATGTTAGTTAGCTTGAATTAAAGATAAACTTGGTGTGTTGGATGAGATTGAGAAACTGATTCTATTATATTTGGTATTATAGTCAGATGTTGTAAGAGAAGTTTAGTATTATCGTTGATATGGTTCGTAGTATTGATGAAGAATGTTTTTGTAAGGGTTTGTCACAGGTTGTGTGTTTGAAGATGTATTTTGAGAGGAGTAAGACTTTATTTTGTTGAAAGTAGGTGTATTAAACCTATGGAATTCGATGTTATTTTAGTGGTGAAATCGATATTTCGAGGGACGATGTGTTGAAGCAGCGTCTATGGGCGCAACATCCAGAGAATGTGAAAAAGGTTCAAGTTTGTGGAATCAAGGTGGGATTCAATGTTCCCGGTGAGGTATATCCTCAACAAATCAGAGCTTGCAATGAGGTTAGGGATTGGTTTCGAAATTTATGGAATTTTATAGATTGTTTATATAGAATGAAGAAAATGTGTTTGTCTTAATGAAGGTTGGATTTGGGCAGAAGTGAAACTTAAATTGAAAAACATAATTGTATGACAGCAATTTTAAAGGGAGATTAAGATGAAATAAGATAGGTTTTAGTTTGGAAAATATTAGAAATGAAATTGGAAAGTATGGTGTTCGTCAAACGTATATTATTTTCAGCTTGCAGTTCACGTTCTCAAAGATTATGACGATTTGGCTGTTCAGGCTGTTCAATGTCCGACTGGATCGGGAAAAAGTTCTATTGTTGAAGCAGCATGTGCGGGTAAGTATGGTTGATATATTTTTTATGTATTGAATGCGCAGTGTTATATATCAGTGCTAAAAAAATTTTGGTTAGATGTGATTATCAGTAATATTGAGATTTTTGATTTTTTTTGTTTTTTTTTGTAAGAGATCATGAGTATATGGATCGTATTAAACATTTTCGAATATAAGCTGATCGTTTTCAGTGCATGCTCGGACACGAGAGTTGAATTTGGTTGATTCTACTGTGAAAATTAGCCGAGTGATATTCGCTTCTCAAACTCAAGCGCAATCGGCAAACTTGATCGAGCGGTTTCGAGGGACGATTTACAACGTATTTCGGTTAGTATAAGATTTGTAGACAGGAAATAAAGCTTCTCGTTTCAGTGTCAACGGTAGAGAATTAGGATGTAATTTGTTTTTGAAGTATTGGTCACGCGATAATGATATAAGAATTGATGAAATGAATTTCGATTTTCGCTTTCAGTCAGTATCAAGCACTGCTATTTGTCATTCTCGGAAGACATTGTCGGCTTAAAACAGTCGAGCACTGACGTTGGTTCGGGGTGTGAAACGTTTTGATAAGTACGTGTTTTGTGTGCGATCGTGCAATCGAACGTGAATGAAGAAAAAATGTGAGGAATTGTTAGGAAGTTGTTATGCGACGAATATCTAAGTGAAGTTTGGGAACTTTTTAGTGGAATAAATGGAGAATTTGCATTCTTACAGATACGCCGTTATGATGGGACGAGAAAAAATGTGCATCCATGAATTGCTTCGGAGTGTGAAAAATAAGGGAGATGGATGCGAAATACTACGAAATGATAAATCGAAGACTGAATCGGGGGAAGTTAAGGTATGAAATAAGTGGGAGTTTATTGGGATATAAAGGAGTAAAGACAGTAGAAGGTTTTTGATCGGAGATTTTTATTGGCTGATCTATTGTGTCGCGTAAAGGAATATAATGTATGTGAGTTATGATTATTAGTTTTTGGTATAATATATTGTGTGAAATATATTTGATAAATGTTAAGATTGAGAAAGAGCTTGGTCGGGCATAAGTATGAAACGATATTTTGTTTAGAGAGAGTAATATTTTTAAATAAAATAAATTGAGAACTTTTTTCAGGTGATAAAAATTCTTTTACTCATTTAGTCCGGCTGCAAGTATTTCGACAATTTCGAAAAGCACTGGAAGGGTGTTGATGTGCGGAAGCAAATTGAGAAGATGATTGGCGGTTTTCCGGAAGGAAAATATTTGCCAGGATTGACGCCGGAAGAAGTGATTCGATTGGTGATGTTGATGGACGAGAAGGATCGCGTTTGTCCGTACTATTTGAACAAAGAACTGGCGGATGATTCGGTGTCTGTGATGTGGGTCATGTATCAGCATATTGAAAGTAAGGGCTAATGGAAAATTCGAATTGAAATTTTCGAATAAAATAATATTGAAATAAGTAGACGAAAGAACAGGGTGAAAATGTTATATTTATTTTGTGAAGTAGAAGTTGTGTTTTTAGTATGTTGTTTATAATATAGTAGAGTCAAAATTGTTTTTGTTGAGAATGAGTTGATAATGTTGAGGTTGTACAATAAGGTGGAACAGTATGTACAGTTGATTTGGCATGATATATAGAGGATGGATTTGTGGGAATTTAATGTTTTAGAATGATGGATATTGTGCATTTTGATCCAATGACGAATAGATATAACATTTTAATTTTCTTTCAGGTCCGGAAGCGCAAGAAATAAATGATTTGCCGGTTCAAAATGCGATTGTTGCACTTGACGAGATGAGTTGACAGTTTTTATAGAAAAATGTAGTTTAAAATGTTTTATGAATGTACATATTTTACATTTCAATAAGGGAAGGTGGTTGCTTTGGTGACTGCGTGCAAAAATGAGTGGTAAAACGAGAAAAGAGGAAAAGCAAATGAAATTTCTATTGAATCATTTGTTTAAGCTCACAACTTGTTCTCCGGTGACAATTCGGTATGCAATTTGGATACGACAAACGTGGAGGTCGCCGCTCATCTTAAGGCGATTGAAACATTCCGTATGTTTGAGATGGGTTGTGTTTTTAAAACGTGTGCTAGAGTGAATTAGTAGAATTGTGTATATTGATTTTTGGCTTGAACAGGTTTTGTTTTTTTAGTTTTGTTTGTTTATTTGGTGGTATATACAGTGAATATACAAGAATATGATGATCAATACGTTTCGATTTATCTTTTAAGGTATTTGGGCGTTAAACGTTCTCCGAGCTCGTAATAGTGGGTTGGATGCGAAAACTATGACGCATATTCGAACGTATGAGCAAAAATTGGGTATCATCGAAGGAATGTTTTCCGAATTCGAGGCATGGGCGCAAAACTTTGTGTACTCGAACAAAAAGAGTCAGGTTTGCAGTTGCATAATTAATATTAATGTGATTGTAGATGATAGGTTAATTAGGATCAGTATGAAATCTGTTAGTGAGCAAATCTTTTGTGAATTAGAAGGACGGGGGAAGATTACGGAGTGGAGAGAAAACAGGTTGATAGTTGAGCGGTTTAATTGATCAATAATATGATGCTATAGTTGTAAATGATGTTTTGATTAGCGGGGGTAACATTTATTGATAAAGTTTTTCAGTGTCTTGTCTTGGTGGTGAAGAAATGAAATTTATCTATAATATATTCAGATTCGAGGTTCTGCCGCGTCGATTGATCAACGTCATGCTCGGGCGTCGGCTGCGGTTAAGAAAAGGCCGGAGAAAGAGTACGAGTTGTACATTACGGCGGATGAATTTCTGGCTGAAGTGACGCGTACGACACCAAGATTGTTTTCTAGTGCGGCAATTGACAGATTAGAGGTTGTATTTGTTGTGTCGTTTATATTGTAGAGTTGATTAGAATGGATGTATTTAACAAAGAAAGGATGTAAAATAAAAAAGTTATATTAAGGATTAATGTTGGGCAATGGATTGAGTTTCAGAATGTAATAATTGATGTATGTTTTTTCAGAATGTGGTCGAATCGTTGGAAGATCCGCGTGAGGCACCGTACAGAGCCATTGTGTCTTATCAAAAGACCTGTGGTGTAAAAGAAATTCTGCAGGGACAGGAAAATATCCCTGATCGTACGAATGTAGTGAGAGATTCTGCGCCGGCAAAGTTGAAATCGGCTTTGATGTGGATGAAAAGATTCACGAAGATTTTCCGACTGATGCGGGATGAACCTGATGTTTTTCGGTTTAGTTCAACAATTGAATTATATTGGATCGTGGGAGGGAAATAGTGGGAAGTGAGATTTATTTCGGGCAGGAAAGCAATGTAATTAGGTGGAGAGAAAAAGAAAAATGATGCGAGTTGATATCGGAAATGTATGATAGAAAGAAGTGAAGTTGAATGAATCTTGGCTTTTCTTTTGCAGGATAACACTGGAAGAATCGATTGGCGAGTTGGAAGCGCGGGATCGGGAAATGTTGGATCAATGGGGATTTCGTCCTCAGATTGAACTGCACATCTATGTTGATTGCTGCAGTGCGCATTTGGTAAGTTGAAGTGTTTGTGAATTTTAGTTTTCTTGTACTAAATAGGATCTTTATTAATGGTCATTTTGTTGGTGGAAGATGAGAATTTGGCTGGGTATAGGGGTAGAAAAGGTGGAATTTTGAGATTGAGAGTGAAAATTATGGTAAAGTGAGTTGTTTTGCTGTTGATATGAGAAAGTTGGAGAATGTTTGATAATTTTGAGTCAAAAATGATCATTTTGGATGTTTCTTGAGTTGACGGGCAATGGGAACAAGCTAAATAGGAGGTGTGAGTTATGTAGGTTTCTGAATGAGAAAGGTTATTTGACAGTTGAGATGGGACAGGATATAGCGCTGCAGGTTTTGTTACTAAGATTTGGTCGAGAAAATTTGATAGGGGGAGACATTTTTAAGACATACTGAATATGAATTATCTTTGTTGATTATATTTTTAGCCGATCAAGCTTGCGTATCAACAAGCTCGATTTGTTGTGATGTTGAGTGCGACGTTGTTGCCAAAGACACAAATGCAAGCTGAACTGCGCTTGAGTTCCGATCGGTTTATTTATCTGAAAACCGACAAACACGTGATTCCTCGAGAGCGAATGTTTTTGTCTGCACTTGGTGTTGGAGCGAACGATAAGGATTTGACGGGTATGTTGAGACGTAATTATGAAGGTTAGGTGAAAAAGGGGAATATAAAAATTTGAAAAGGAAAGATTTTTGTTTTTTGGTGGAGTAATGAATTGGAATGGTTGTGGAGTAGTATTAACTAGCGGACTTGATTGTGGTATTTATGGAACGGAGTTGTTTTTGAGGAGTGTCTTTGTATTGTTTAAAATTTATATACTAAACACATTATATTAGGGAAAATTTTTTAGTATTTATTCGCTAAGCGATAGTTGTATATGTGGCTTAATATGAATGTTATTTTGATTTGGTTTATATTGTGAAATTTTTTGTTCTAAATGGATTTCAGCAACTCGACAGCGTTTGAGTGAACTGGAGTTTCACGAAGAGTTGGGTGCGACTGTTCCGAAAATTTTGCAAGCAACGAGCGGTGGCATATTCATATTCTTCAAGTCGATCGAGATGATGACTGTGACGATAGATCATTGGAAGAACACGGGAGTTTTTCAATCAGTGGAACTGTTTGTGGTAAGGTAAAGGATTACATGAAATAGATTGAATTTAAAATGTGGCTAAACGATTCAGCCCGTGATCGTCGACACGAAAGAGCGGTCACCATCGGAGATATTGAAACAATTTGGTGGTAATTTGTTGTCGAAAGGTCGTGCATTGTTGCTAACGTACATGCGAGGTTTGTTGGACAATATATTGAAAGATATTGAGGATTAGTGAGTAAGTGGAAGGTAAATTTTGTGCGAACGAATGAGGGAAGGAGTTTATCGAGTAGGGTTTATTATTATATATGTTAATATAAAGTACGAAGTGCAGATTTGCATAGTGTGAGAAATTTTAAGCGGATGGTTTTGTCGTGACAGTTGTAAACGGATTAAATTCTTTCTTTTTGTAGGACGACTGGCGGAGGGTGTCAATTAAAGATTAAAATCTTTTTTTTGTAGGACGACTGGCGGAGGGTGTCAATATTCCATCTCATTATTGTCGGACTTTGATCTCCATAGGTAGGATCTTTGATTGGAATATTTATAGTGGATCGGAAGTTGGTTTATTTTCTGAAATTTTGAGTGAGATGCTATTCGAGTGAATAATATACTTTGACCATGGGAACGGGCAGACATGAGGAAAAGATTAGGTTTGATTTATAAAAGAATCTAATAGTTGAGAATTGTGACATTGATTGTTTCAGGGATACCACATCCGTATTGGGGCGGTCACATGGTAAGGATTGTGTTGGATAAATTATTTGATGTAGTAAAGACTGCTACTTTCGATGGAGATTGTAAAATAAAGACAAATTATTTCTGTTTCAGTGCATCAACAAGATGGACTACCAATGGACGCAGCACAATAAGGCGGCGCAAGAAGGCGAGTTGGGTATTCTGAGTGGAGATCAGTGGTACATGCGTGAAGGGTATGTATTATATTTTTTAACATGTTGTAGCTGTGCGGAAGTTTTTCGAGTCGGAGCTAAGAATAGATACTTGATTTTTTGCGTTTAATCTATTGTGAAAAGAAGTGAATCGTTAAAATTACACATATATATTTTTCATGGCGTGGTTTTCTCAGTATCATGCGGCTTGTGCAAACAATCGGCAGGGCAGTGCGAAATCCAAGTGACTGGGGTATGGTTGAATGAAGGGTTGTTAAAATGCAGTTTTTTAAATTAGTATAGAATATTTAAGAAGGAAGCTAAGTTGATTAGCTAGATTTGGATTGTAAAATTTAATGAGGTAAAATTTATTTTTGGTTATTCGAAATGGGTTTGAGCAGTTTCAATGGTGTTTATCATATTGAGGGTAACTATTGAGATTTAGAGAGTATTTATCAAGTAAGTTGGTGGTGAATCTATGGGGTAAGATTTTTTTGAAAATTGGGAAGATGGGTTGAAAACGTGTTTGAGAGTTGAAGAGTTCAAAGGGTGTCAACTAGAATTCAAACGATTAGATTGGAGGTTTATTAGATTTATGCAAAAATAGATTTTTACATATTCAGGCGCTGTCGTGATGATTGACTCTCGCATTGCGAATCGTACATTTTGTAACGGACTGTTGCCGTATTGGATGGAAGAACGGATTGAACGACACATGAATTGTATGGAGTTAGTTAGAAAACTGAAATTGTTTCACGCGAAATGGCAACCAGATTAGATCTATTGTTTGTTTGGATGTAATTTTGATGAAAAATGTGTGACGTAATTGCAATGCATGTCAAAGTTTGTTTGTTATACGGGTGTGGAGTCAGCTGGTATATTGTGCGTGTTTTGTGTTTTATATATGTTTTACAAGTTTTTGACAGTCAAAAAGTGAGTTTTGTTTTTGTCTTTTACATTGTTTTTTCTTTGTGATATATCAATGTTTTTGTTTTCAGTTTTATGTTCGAGATTTGGTTAGGACGTCTTTGGCTCTAAAGTGCGAAGAGAGTTAGGAAAAATGTATATGGGCGAATGAGATGGATCTGTTCCGAAAGAAATTAAATGATTTCGAAAAGCGGTTTTGCATATGGTGATATGTATGAGTCATTTGGACGACTGTTTCTGTGAGTTCTCACTTATTTCAAAAAGTTTTTCAATTTGAGAACATTTGCAAGTGGTTTCGAGGCATGACGTGTTTTGATAGGATATCCGGTTTGAATTATATTTAGCATGGTAGTATTCGTGAGAATTGTAATTTGAAGGAAATTTTTCACGGCTCAGATTTTTGAAGAATTGTATGTTGTTATATAACAAAATTTATTTGTCTTTTTTCTGGATGCAAGAGAAATACGAGAAGATGATTTTGGTGACTAGATTCATCGTGAACTTTGGATTTTTTGTACATATATCTTCTTGGTTGTTATATATTGTTGAGTTGATTTTGATATTGTTGTCTATGGAGCGGTGTACGTGAAAATTGAAGATTTGTTTGTGTTGCCTTTCACGAAGTCAATATATACTGAGGTAAAATTCTTTCAGTTGCATTTATTTCGTTGTGTTGTGGTTTTGTACTTTGTTATTATGGATTTGACTGTTTTAGGGTTTTTATGGTACTTCATTGATTTTGTAAAATTGATATGAGAAAATGTTGGGATTGAAAAGTCAAATTGGATAAAATTATATAATAAAAAATTGATATTTCTTTCATTCTCATAATCTTTTTTTTTTTCAAATCCAAGTTCACATACTAGCTACCGATTTTTTTTTCAGAAAAAACAATTAAAGAACAACAACATACAATTCTTCAAAAATCTGAGCCGTGAAAAATTTCCTTCAATTACAATTCTCAAATACTCTTCAACCGATATCTCCACTCATCCTCGAAACCACTTGCAAAATGTCTCAAATTGAAAAACTTTTTGAAATAAGTGAGAACTACAGAAACAGTCGTCCAAATGACTCATACATATCACCATAACAACCGCTTTTCGAAAATCATTAATTTCTTTCGGAACAGATCCATCTCATCCGCCCATATACATTTTTCCAACTCTCTTCGCACTTTAGAGCCAAAGACGTCCTAACCAAATCTCGAACATAAAACTGAAAACAAAAACATTGATATATCACAAAGAAAAAACAATGTAAAAGACAAAAACAAAACTCACTTTTTGACTGTCAAAAACTTGTAAAACATATATAAAACACAAAACACGCACAATATACCAGCTGACTCCACACCCGTATAACAAACAAACTTTGACATGCATTGCAGATTACGTCACACATTTTTCATGCAAAAATTACATCCAAACAAACAATAGGATCTAATCTGGTTGCCATTTCGCGTGAAACAATTTCAGTTTTTCTAACTAACTCCATACAATTCATGTGTTGTTCAATCCGTTCTTCCATCCAATACGGCAACAGTCCGTTACAAAATGTAATGATTCGCAGATGCGAGAGTCAAATCATCACGACACGGCGCGCTGAAATATGTAAAAATCTATTTTTGCATAAATCTAATAAACCTCCAATCTAATCGTTTGAATATACTAGTTGACACCCTTTGAACTCTTCAACTCTCAAACACGTTTTCAACCCATCTTCCCAATTTTCAAAAAAATCTTACCCCATAGATTCACCACCAACTTACTTGATAAATACTCTCTAAATCTCAATAGTTACCCTCAATATGATAAACACCATTGAAACTGCTCAAACCCATTTCGAATAACCAAAAAATAAATTTTACCTCATTAAAATTTTACAATCCAAATCTAGCTAATCAACTTAGCTTCCTTCTTAAATATTCTGAGATACTAATTTAAAAAACTGCATTTCAACAACCCTTCATTCAACCATACCCCAGTCACTTGGATTTCGCACTGCCCTGCCGATTGTTTGCACAAGCCGCATGATACTGAAAAAACCACGCCATGTAAAAATATATATGTGTAATTTTAACGATTCACTTCTTTTCACAATAGATTAAAACGCAAAAAATCAAGTATCTATTCTTAGCTCCGACTCGAAAAACTTCCGCACAGCTACAACATGTTAAAAAAATATAATACATACCCTTCACGATGTACCACTGATCTCCACTCAGAATACCCAACTCGCCTTCTTGCGCCGCCTTATTGCGCTGCGTCCATTGGTAGTCCATCTTGTTGATGCACTGAAACAGAAATAATTTGTCTTTATTTTACAATCTCCATCGAAAGTAGCAGTCTTTACTACGATCAAATAATTTATCCAACACAATCCTTACCATGTGACCGCCCCAATACGGATGTGGTATCCCCTGAAACAATCAAATGTCACAATTCTCAACTATTAGATTCTTTTATCAATCAAACCTAATCTTTTCCTCATGTCTGCCCGTTCCCATGGTCAAAGTATATTATTCACTCAAATAGCATCTCACTCAAAAATTTCAAGAAATAAACCAAGCTTCCGATCCACTATAAATATTCCAATCAAAGATCCTACCTATGGAGATCAAAGTCCGACAATAATGAGATGGAATATCCGACACCCTCCGCCAACAGTCAACGTACAATAATTTTGTTATATACAACATATATTCTTCAAATCTGCTAAAATTTCCTTCAATTCTCACGAACTAATTATGCTAAATAATAATCAAACCGGATATCCTATCAAACACGTCATGCCCCTCGAAGCATGCAGTTGTTGGATTGAAAAACTTTTTGAACGAGCCCAAGAAATTAATAACAATCGTCCAATAACCCATACAATTATCATATGAAACTGTTTTCGAAATCATTTAATTTTGTTTATATACATTTTTCTAATCTTCGCACTTTAGAGCCAAGAGGAGTGCCACCAAAATTTTGAACATAAAACTGAAAAAAACAAACATTGCACAGAAACAATGTAAAAGGACAAAAACAAACTCACTTTTTGACTGTCACTCGTAAAACATATATAAAACACAATACGTATAAATCAGTCGACACCGTAATACACAAATTTGACACTATAATTACGTTATATATTTTTCATCAATGTATTGAAGTGCAAACATAGTCTAATCTGTCGGCGCTGAGATTTTCAGTTTTCCATGTTTTTTACCTTAAATTCGATGTGTCGTCCCACGTTTCTTCCATTTCTAATACGTCCGTTACAAATTGTACGATTTTGCTAAAAATGCCAATCATCACGGACAGCGCCTGAATATGTAAAATTATTTTCGTCAGACCTCCAATCAATGTTTGAATTCTAGTTGAGGATCGGAATTTCCAAATTATATTTTCACCCATCTTCCCAATTTTCAAATTACCGATAGGTCCCAACTTACTTGTCATAAATGCATAGTCTGATATGATAAACACCATCTAAATATTCGAAATAACTATTTACCATTAAATTTTATATTCTAAAATTAGCTACTCAACTTAGCTTTCTTCTCTTTATGGATTTTAGCACCCTTCATTTTACCATACTGTCGGACGCCGATCGCAGAAGCCGAACGCCGCATGAACAGATGTGTATTTTAACGATTTTTCACTTCTTTTCACATAGATTAACGCAAAATCAAATGTTTTGTTCTAGTTTTTGAATTTTTTTAGTCTTCCGCACAGCTACACATGTTAAAAAATATAATACATACCCTTCACGCATGTACCACTGATCTCCACTCAGATACCCACTCGCCTCTGCGCCGCCTTATTGTGCTGCGTCCATTGGTAGTCCATCTTGTTGATGCACTGAACAGAGACAATTTTGTCTTTTTTTTGTAGGACGACTGGCGGAGGGTGTCAATATTCCATCATTATTGTCCGATGTCAGGTTGAGAATTGAGATGTTTATTTTCTGAAATCTTGAGTGAGATGCTATTCGAGTGGAGAAATAATATACTTCCAGCCATAGGAACGGGCAGACATGAGGAAAAGATTAGGTTTGATTTATAGAAGAATTCGAATAGTTTTGAATTGTGACATTGATTGTTTCAGGTATACTGCACATCCGACTTTTGGGGCGGGTCACATGGGTAAGGATTGTGTTGGATAAATTATTTGATGTAGTAAAGACTTCTACTTTCGAGTGAGAGATTGTAAAATAAAGACAAATTATTTCTGTTTCAGTGCATCAACAAGATGGACTACCAATGGACGCAGCACACGGATAAGGCGGCGCAAGAAGGCGAGTTGGGTATTCTGAGTGGAGATTACAGTGGTACATGCGTGAAGGGTATGTATTATATTTTTTAACATGTTGTAGCTGTGCGGAAGTTTTTCGAGTCGGAGCTAAGAATAGATACTTGATTTTTTGCGTTTAATCTATTGTGAAAAGAAGTGAATCGTTAAAATTACACATATATATTTTTCATGGCGTGGTTTTTTCAGTATCATGCGGCTTGTGCAAACAATCGGCAGGGCAGTGCGAAATCCAAGTGACTGGGGTATGGTTGAATGAAGGGTTGTTAAAATGCAGTTTTTTAAATTAGTATAGAATATTTAAGAAGGAAGCTAAGTTGATTAGCTAGATTTGGATTGTAAAATTTAATGAGGTAAAATTTATTTTTGGTTATTCGAAATGGGTTTGAGCAGTTTCAATGGTGTTTATCATATTGAGGGTAACTATTGAGATTTAGAGAGTATTTATCAAGTAAGTTGGTGGTGAATCTATGGGGTAAGATTTTTTTGAAAATTGGGAAGATGGGTTGAAAACGTGTTTGAGAGTTGAAGAGTTCAAAGGGTGTCAACTAGAATTCAAACGATTAGATTGGAGGTTTATTAGATTTATGCAAAAATAGATTTTTACATATTCAGGCGCTGTCGTGATGATTGACTCTCGCATTGCGAATCGTACATTTTGTAACGGACTGTTGCCGTATTGGATGGAAGAACGGATTGAACGACACATGAATTGTATGGAGTTAGTTAGAAAACTGAAATTGTTTCACGCGAAATGGCAACCAGATTAGATCTATTGTTTGTTTGGATGTAATTTTGATGAAAAATGTGTGACGTAATTGCAATGCATGTCAAAGTTTGTTTGTTATACGGGTGTGGAGTCAGCTGGTATATTGTGCGTGTTTTGTGTTTTATATATGTTTTACAAGTTTTTGACAGTCAAAAAGTGAGTTTTGTTTTTGTCTTTTACATTGTTTTTTCTTTGTGATATATCAATGTTTTTGTTTTCAGTTTTATGTTCGAGATTTGGTTAGCACGTCTTTGGCTCTAAAGTGCGAAGAGAGTTAGGAAAAATGTATATGGGCGAATGAGATGGATCTGTTCCGAATGAAATTAAATGATTTCGAAAAGCGGTTTTGCATATGGTGATATGTATGAGTCATTTGGACGACTGTTTCTGTGAGTTCTGACTTATTTCAAAAAGTTTTTCAATTTGAGAACATTTGCAAGTGGTTTCGAGGCATGACGTGTTTTGATAGGATATCCGGTTTGAATTATATTTAGCATGGTAGTATTCGTGAGAATTGTAATTTGAAGGAAATTTTTCACGGCTCAGATTTTTGAAGAATTGTATGTTGTTATATAACAAAATTTATTTGTCTTTTTTCTGGATGCAAGAGAAATACGAGGAGATGATTTTGGTGACTAGATTCATCGTGAACTTTGGATTTTTTGTACATATATCTTCTTGGTTGTTATATATTGTTGAGTTGATTTTGATATTGTTGTCTATGGAGCGGTGTACGTGAAAATTGAAGATTTGTTTGTGTTGCCTTTCACGAAGTCAATATATGCTGAGGTAAAATTCTTTCAGTTGCATTTATTTCGTTGTGTTGTGGTTTTGTACTTTGTTATTATGGATTTGACTGTTTTAGGGTTTTTATGGTACTTGATTGATTTTGTAAAATTGATATGAGAAAATGTTGGGATTGAAAAGTCAAATTGGATAAAAAATTGATATAATAAGAAATGTTGTGGTGTTGAATATGTGAATGATTTGCGTTTTCTATTTTATGCAAGCTGCACAAAGTGCAGTTATCATTTCTTAATTATGTGAAGAAATTGGTGTTCTGTACGAAAAATTTTGAAACATAAGTGAATTTTGATAGTAATTCGAAAAAGGGTTTGATTTGTTTGAATTTTAGATCGTTGGACGCAAAATGAGGAATCGGGAAAGGGACTGATGAAAGAGTAGCGAGTGAGATGGGCTGTTTTTCATCAGAAATTGGAGAAAGAAGTCTAGGATTAGAGATGTCTGGAAATTCGAATGTTAGTGGGATGAAGGGAAACATTTTGATGATGTATGTCTTTGAGTTGTATTGTTTAAGGAAGTTTTGGAACGTAGTATATATGATTTGAGAAAAATAATGATCTGTAATAATTTGATTGCAGTTAAATCGTGATACATTCTCAAGCGAAGATGAGTTCGTGCAGTGTGTTGACAGCGAAAACGATATGTCGAAAGACAATGAGATAAATAATGATGAATGGCAGGTCAGTTTGAGAAAGGAATTTATGAGGAAAAGGTTGCAAATGAAATCTAGATCATCTTTTTCAAGCATAGATGTAAATGTTAAGAAATTTTTGGACGTAATATATTTGGGAAAAAGATTTACTGTTCTAGGTTTGGAAATGAAAAGGTTGAGATGATGTTAAGTATGATTTTCGTTTTAGACGGCGTGTGGTGGACAGCGTGGGTTTTGCACAGACGACGATTCGATTGATGATTGTACAAGTCCGTCGAAATGGTTGCGCAGGCGAGCAAGTGCTCATGAATTTGCTTCGCAAGCTTCGGGTTTGTTGTCGGAATTCAACCGGCATCGAAAAGATGGGTCGGAGTTGTCGGGTAAGAATGAATGTTTCTAAATCGTTGTGGAATAAGGAATTTTTAGTTACGTAAATACGTAGTTATGTGGAATTAGAAAGTTGTATTGAAATGGTTGTATTTAGGATGCACTGTTTATGGTGTAGATAAGTTTGTTGAGCGTGTAGTGATCAGCATATATTTGTTGTTTTTTTGTGTCGTGTTTTTTTTCGCATAAGGGTGAATTTTTTTAGAATCGGAAGTTGAAATCGACGTTGAGACAGTGGGGGAACAGAACGAGGTGGAGAAGCGGATTGTGAAAGGTGAGGATAGAATGTATTAAATGTTGCTTAATTTAGGTTTCATTTGGAATAAAATGTAGGAATATTTTGGTTATTATATATATATATATATATATATATATATATATATATATATATATATATATATATATATATAGGAGAGTAAGGGAGTTCTATATAAAAATGTAAATTAGAGAATTATAGTTATAAAATTGGATAATTGTGAGCAGATAGAAATGTTTTTGCTGCTGTTTTTTTTTTGACTTGCAATGTGGTTGATTCCCGCTGATAATGATTCTTTGATGTGTTTTAGGGTATTGCAGTTGTAAACGGTTGTTGTTTTTCAGGACCCGAGAGAAGAGGTACGAGTTGTCACACTTTGACACCATTCGAAGAACTTCCGAGAATTGAAGAGCCGTGTTCGGCATCGGTTCTAAAGAGGAAAGTATCTAGTTCTGCTGACACATCTGGCGCGGACGACATTCTGACAAATTACAAGAATCTTCGCAGAGACGCGATTGAACGTGTGAGTTTTATAAGTAACTGATGAGTCAAAGATTAATTGTTGTAGTTCGTTTAAAGTGTCATAGGGTTTACAATGTGGTGAGAAAAGTGTGGTATATTTGTTTCAAACGTGTGTAATAATAAGTGCAGTGTAAGAATTTGACATTTTTCATGTTTTTGTAGGCTCACTGGGAAATTAGTGCAATAAATTATTCGGAGGTATCAAAGGATGAGCGAAATCAAGTATGCTCCAATTTGCTTCAAATTGGACCATTTGTTGAGCGGTGAGTTTTGACTTTGAATTGTGATAATTTTTATTTGAGTTTAAATAAGGTTTTATTTCTGTTTCAATGATGAAAGAAATTAGTTTTTGTGCATGTTTCAAGGTCGCAAACGCGTGGTTTTGTAAGTAGAATGATTGAGGTAGCGTCGTAATTGGGGAATTATTTAAAATAGTTGATTGGATTTTTGTATTAAATCAGGATCAATTTGTACGTTGATTACAAAGAAGATGACGAGGCGTTATGTGACAAGCGGGATCCGGATTGTTTGGTTTTTCATCGAGACGTTGATATAGCGGCGTCCACAATTGCATGTATAATGGCTGGCGTGAACAACTATCCGATTTTCAACTGTTGTCCGATGAAATTTGTATCAGCGCAATACCGGGTGTCGACAGCATATTATGATCTTAGGTTAGATTTTTAAATTTATTTTTTCTTGGGAAAAATGGCGAGACGTATAAACGAATTAATAAGCGTTGAGAATGAAATAATAAGTACAGTAAATTTTGTGGGAACGTAATCGGCGGTTATTTTTTAGTTCGTATTTTAAGGAACTTTTTTTATGATGTTGAAAAGTTGGAAACATGGGTTTGTCAGTGGCAAATAACTTTGTATTATATTAAAATAGTGTTCTTTTGTATATAAAAAATTGTTTTCAGACAGGATCAGTCAATGGCGTACATGGCAACAAAAATGGATGGACTGTCGTGGTTGAATGTGCGACATTACGACTTTTTCATGACGTTTGATCAGGATTGTCGTGTGCGAATTCAACCCACGCGATGCCTGACTGTTCAGGTTGTTTTCTACATTTTTAGAAGAGTAAAAGTCGAAAATGCAAATATGTTAGTATAATTTTCGATTTATAGAGTTGGTGTTTTAAATGTGTTATTAGGTTTGCGAAGTTTAGTGATAATCTGTGGTGATGATTCTTTTTATAAAATGAAGTTTTTTATGTAGGAAATGGAACGTGCGCTTCGAACTCATGCCCGGAGAGTCGTTTTGCCGTCAGTTGGTAGCGATGAGGCTAGCGTGATCTTGCATCAACTTGCGAACGTAGATGTGGAGTCTGCGGTTGGCTTCGGACGAGATTATCTGGGTCTTGACTATTTGGTTTGTTTAGGGATATGTGGAATTTTTTAAGATGTGGTCTATATTAGCTTAATTATAACCAGATAGTTTCGAATGTAGTAGAATAAAAGTATAAAGTTGGTTCTTGATAGTTTTTTATATAATTGACAATCTAGGTCTTGTGAAGAGGTGTTGAATGAGCTGCTGTTGATTTTATGAATTTAACGATGGCAATAAAATTTATACAGGTGAGTACGCGTATATGTACAATGTCGGAGTGTGCGGATTATTTGCGAATAACTACGCGAATTGTATCAATGACAAAGTTGGAATCGGAGATTTCTGCCAAGCGATGGACATCAAAAGATCTGGAATCGAAGCAGTTTGATTACTTAATAGTGCAACATCGATGGTTGGGGAATCCGAGACATATTCATCCAGCAGTTCGAGGCAGCCAGAGACGAAGTATAAAGACGAAGTCGATTGATGAACGGTGGGTATTAAGTATTTTTTTTGAAGTTATTGTTCATATGAACCGATTTATTGTTAAAGTAAATAATTTGAAAATTATATAGCACGGTAATGACGGTGTATTGTAGGAATAAATTATGATGCGGTATGATTTGTTTTAAGGTATATGATTAATGGATATAGGCGTTTTGTTGCGTTTTTTTTAATATTGGTAGTAGTTTAGAATGTAAACGTTCTGTGGTTTGTAGATTACATAGGATAAGACGAGTTTTATTATTGGAATTGTCCAAAACTTATTCATAGTTATAGAATTTGGCATTCTGAGTTAATGTTGTCGAAAATAATTAGATTGAGAATTTCTTGCTTGGTTGTTAATTGATGCTCAATAGTTGGATATTTGTATAACATTTGTGATAACGTGAAAGAAACTTTTTGTAGGACACGATTTCCATCGAGTCTGTATCAGCCAATTACTGTCAAACACAACTGGGTGGGATCTGCTCGAATGCGAACGGTTCAATCGTTGTTATTGAATCGGTTTTCAACGGCGGCTGGTTGTCGAATTTCGGCAAGTGATCTGGCACATTTGAAACCGATAAATGCGAGTCGTACTTATCATTGGCAACATAAGCGTCTCGAGGTAAATAGATGGGGAAACGAGATTTAGAAATTGTATATGATGCTTGCGGACAAGGGGTTGAGAGATAGATTTTTATTTTTGGGAAATTTTTTTCGGGACCATTTTTATTTTTCCGAAATTTTTTTCGGGACAGTTTCGGGCAAAACGGTTTTTTTTCGAATGTTTTCGAAATGCTTTTCGAGGCTGCGAAAGAATTATGAAAACAAATGGAAATCTATCAAAATTGAAAACCAGGAGTTTCTAATGTGAAAGTTCGTTGTTGACCTGTTTGGGGGCGTTTGTCGAAAAATTTTTTTGGAATGGCCGTTTTGGGGCGTGAGTATGGTTTAGTAGTTCAAAATGTTTCAAAAAAGACAGTTGTTTTTTTTTCGAAAAAAATAGGAAAGTATGTTGTATACTATATGTGAATTTGTTTAGAGTGCGATGTAATTTTTCAATGGTTGTATTTTTTTCTTCAGAAATAAGTATATTATACTAGGTGTGAGTGGTTCGGGTTGGTAAAATTTGTTTTGTCTTTGTAGGATAGGGTTTATTATATGATTTTCTGCGTGAACAAAATATAAGTTATTGGACAATTTAAGTTTTAGATATTTTTTTGTTAAAAAATTGTTTTGTTTGGATGTGTTTGGAATTAGGCAGACAATTGAAGTGTTTGTTTTTTTTTTATTTTGTTGGGTGAGAGCATGTGTGTGATTTCGTATATTTTTTGAACAGTATGGCCAAGTTTTTTTTTTAAATTTTCCAGACTCCGGCGAAGCAGAGACGCCTGATTCCGCGCATGTTTCGTTCGGGCGATTTGACGGATGCAAAACTGTTGGAATGTTTGAAAAGGGAACAAACAATATTGGGTTGATTGCTGGAGAAGAGAAGAATTGGATTGTTGTCTGGAATTATGTGCACATGTGTTAGTTTAGTTATAAAATTGGAGATTGATAGTTCTAAATGCTGATTTTTTACGAAAGTGAATTTGTAAGATATATTTTCATTTAGCAAATTCGAAGTGAGATATGTAATTTAAATAATGGGGTTTATATAAGAGTAGTTTTTTGATCAAAGAAGAGGATTATAAATAGTTCTAAGGGAAAAGTCAGGAAGTTTTTCGGTTTGTATTGCAGTGAAATGGAGCGACACACGTGACATATTTATTGTAATGCCACCGTCGTCGTTGTTTGTGTTGCGATCGGCTCTGGAAAATCCGCATCTTGCCAAAGAAGTGCGCCACGCTAGACACAATTCTACCGCACAGTTGGATGTAACATTCGAGGTATGTTGGCTATGTGAGACCAAAAATAGCGAGCGACGAATAGGTTGAAATTTTTGAGTGCGCTGAATATTTTGGAGAAAGTCTTTGATAGGAAAAGATGTTATTATATATTTTGAACTGCTTTTTTGGGTTGCCGGCGATTATAACTTGAACATCTCGGTGGAAGTACATACACATCGGCGTCGTGCATCGCACACCAGAGAGAGGTTCGAAGCTACGATGGACGATCGTCGTTGTTTTGTTCCGATCGCGTCCGTTATGATGTCGAGGTGTGATTGTAGATTAGGCAGGGTGGAAGTTTTTTTCAGAGACAAATTTTTTTTATCTTTGTTGGAGTTGATGTAAACTTGGGCCTAGGAAAAAGACGTGTTTGTTGCAAAAAAAGAATTCGAAGTTTTTTCGAGCTTGGGAAAGATACGTTTTTATTTCTGCGAAATTTTTCCAAGTGGGAATTTTTGGAAGAATTTTTGTGGCATTATTTGTGAGATATTTTTAGAGGTTATAAAGGCATGTCGTGAAAAGGAATAATAATGAATGCTAGACAGTTGAAAATGAGGATTATGTGGTGTTGAAGTGTGTTTTTGGAGTATAAAAAATTGTAGAATGTATTTTTGTATGGCAATCGTTGTGGGAATGGTTGAATAATGAATAAAATTTTCAGGCGAACAACGGAGAACTATACGTGGTGTTTGAAGCAGATTATGGTGCATTATATAGGTAAACGATTTAATATTTGCAACTAAATAGATGGAAATAATACAATAGAATTATGGATTAGAATGTTTAGTAATGCTGTAATCGAAAAGTTAAGATTGTATAAAAGTAGTGATATGTTAGAAGACATTGTGTATATTAAGGTATTATTAAAAGAAAAGGTTGTAGTCAGTTGTTTTTTATGGGGAATAAGGATTTTTCTTTGAAATTTTAGGTTGGAAAATGATGAATAGCACAATTGATTACACATATATATCGGGAATCGAATTAATATTTCGTTTGTTATAATTTAAAATATATTTGCAGAACACTATCCGATCGTTGATGAGATGCCCGAGAATCTTCAATTTTCGCATGTGGTAACGGATTCGGAGGCGGCTCTCCAAAATGCGTCAAACAGCGTGTTCATGTTTCGGCCGAATGTGCTTCGACGTGAATGTATTGTTCACTTCAGGTATGCTGATATGTATATCTTTGTTAAGGAAAATATCAAAGTTTGTGCAAGTATTGTGAATTTGTCAGTCCTTTATGTCAATGAAATGTTGTTGGACAAATATTTGCAGCTTTTTTGAAGAAAATTAAGGCGAAAATAGAGAAATGAAAGATTGTATATGGGACAAGCAGCTAAAGGGGAAGAGTGACTTATGTTATGGTATAGAGATCAACGAAAACTTTGATTTTTTTGCAGGCGCAACGTGATGGCCAACTTGACGGGTTCGCCCATGAATGTGAAAAAAACGGTTCGAGATTTGATATTCGGATACAAGACTGGTTTGTTATTATTAAGAATGATTTGCGTTAAAATTATGAATATTTCTGTATTTTTTATTTAACTGATGATGTAACGTTTCAGTTGGCGCATGGGGTCGGGGATTGGTGTGGAAAACTGGTTTGGTGGGATGTGATGCGAACGAAATCGAGGCGAAGATTGATAAACTTCAGGCTGATCTGGAGCAACTGAATATTGTGCCGAATTTCGTTGCGTATTTAAAGGGGTATGGTAAATAAAACTTAGTTCTGAATGACAAAAATGTTGAATTCAAAGTTTGTTTAGATCGTTGCGACATCGACTGATTAACTATTTCACCGGTTGTGATGCAATCGATAGCATCGAAGCTCACCGAAGTCTTGGTCCAACGGCTAATACGAATGTGCAGGAGTCGATTCAAGGAGCGTTAGTATGAAATGTGTAGGAAGTTTGTAATTTGGTTGACTGATTGATTTTTTTACAGAATGAAAGTTCGATTGGAAGTTAATGAACGTGTAAGAGGTTTATGATTTGACTGTCTGTTTGACTGTTTGTTTGGAGAGAAAGGAAGTCGGAGATAGACAGTCGAAAAGCGATCTATGGGATAAACCGAGGTTATAGGAGTGAAAGATGTAAGAAGTAGACGGTGGAGCTGCGTGGCTTGTTTAATATTAAGTTTGTTGTATTAAGGGGCACTTTTGTTGTGTGTGGGGCAGCGAAATTAAAAGTTTACTATAATGTGTTGTTTGTGTTGTTGGTAGGAACTGTTATTTTATTTGAAATTGGGGAATTTTCTTATTTTCAAATAATATGGTTTTGGGTTACTTTAATGATAAATGAAGATCTAAGATTTGACACGTTATTTAATTTAAAATATGTGAAGTTCGTAGCATTTTGTAGAATGAAGACGTGCTGGTTTAATCGAGTTTTTTTGTAATTAATTGAGTTTGTTTGATTTCGCGTAGGTGGTAAAATGTGAAAGGAAGATTATAGAAAAATAGAATATGTAATTTTGTTGTTTTAACAAATAATTTTAACAGGTTAATTATTTTTTATGTAAGTTTTATAGATTGGCATGATTGTGTGGAAGAGAGTGATGTGTAGTTTTTTTGTATGAAATAATTTTTTTGTGAAGAGGGTATTCAGTGAATGGTAGAAGAAGATGGGTTTTTTATTTTGTATGGACTATGCGGAGTGAGAATATAAAGATGCGTTTTCAGACAGAAATCGTACACGGGCAAGACGTGTTCTCGATCGCAGATGATGCTTCGACTAGCCGATTTCATCACAACTCAACACGAGAATCTAACGATTGCAGCTGTGATGGATCATGGTACAGTGATGTTGAATTGATTTTTTTTGTATGACGCTTATGAACAAAATGGAGTAAGTGGCGAGCAATTATTGTTGAAAGTTGAACTATATACGTGCAGGACCATGGGAAGTGATTCCGGAGATTCGTGAGGAAATTTTGAGGGAGCATGGACTATCAATTGGAAGTCCGATGGATTCTAACGATCAACGATTGATTCTTCGAAGTTTAGGATTGGCCGGTAATATAAATTTGGATGTGTTGGAAATTTACTGCTTGGTTTTTGTTTGAGCGTGTATGGTAATTTTCAGAAGACGACTTGATTGAGCCACCATATCGCGTCAAAATGGCAGAGTGGCGTCGACTTGTTCAAAGTGCGCGAAGTACACACGGCAATTGGACGCAAAAGTGTGTCAGGCGAAGTGGAAAACGAGCAGTGTTCCATTGTTCTTTGATAAATGTAAGTAAAATATAAAATTATTTATTGGATATTTATATTATATTGTTTGAATCTAGTATTTATGTGGTATTCTAAAAAGTGGATTTATATTGTGTTTGCGCTAATTGTGCCTATTCTGTGTAGCAGCAATTAAAAAAGTAAAAGATGTAAATGTGTTTTATATGGATTGATTCGGTGTGACTACTTTGTAGGGCAATGCTACAGAACGAGGGGATATTCAAATTGGAGCGATAACCGAGGAAGAATGCACGATTCTGGGTACATTTCACGTGTATTGTCGTTTCGGCGATGCCAACTATAATGTGCATTGTATGGATTTCCAAAAGCAGTGTTGGTTTTGTATTATTCAAGGAGGGTTATAGAAAATTTTTTTAAATGAGCTTTTGAAAAATGATGAATTATGGATAATAGTGTTTATATTGTGATTCTGTGTATGATGGACTTTTTGAATAAGGAATATAAGTGGAAATGTTTTCTATTATTATTTTGGAGAAGGTATTTTGAATAATCTGGCGAGGTGTTTATGTGTTTTGATTAGTTGTATTTTGTTGACGTGGGAATGTAGTCAACAGTGTAACGGTAGATATTAGTTATTTTCTAACGAATAAAAATATTAAATCATCTAGCAATACGTAACTGAACGAAGTACGTATTGCTATGGATCTTGCGTGACACAAGAACGCATGGATATGACATCCGTCATCCTTCATCAGATCAGCCGATCAAATTCGCTCCCAAAATCGAACACAATTCTAGCGCGCCCAAAACAAAAACAAAACATCAACAACAACCTAACCATTGTCGGCGCTGTACTGTTGTTGTTGTTGTCGTCGCTGTTGTTGCTGTGCGGTCGATTTGGGGAACGGGAACGGCGGCGCGATGTCGGTCACCGGCGGGAAACCGTAACGAACATCGGCCAGACACACCAGGTCGCACACGCCGTCAACGAAATGCTGGATCAGAAAAATCTTGGTATAATTCGATGTTTGATAAAAAATGTAAAATTTTAGATTTATTTTCATATCTAGATCAATGTTTTTGCGAAGCATAGGAGGCACAAAAATTGATATATTGAATTGAAGTTCAATTTTTCTATTCCGAGAAAGTGAAAGAACAATTCTGTTAGTATTCCATCTCAAATCAGACAGTGCGACAAAAAACGACTCGAAAATGCAAACACCACCACCCCACGAGCAAACCTGATCGTGCCGCCCCCGCGGATCCGGCTCGCCATTCCTGCTCACCGCGCGCACCACATAGGCGTGCAGACGCAGTCGCAGCTTGTCCATAAATTCCAGGTGCTGAAAAAATAATGAAATGAAGACAAATACACGATAGATAGGCAGACTGGTGAAATTTCAGCTACTTGCCATTTGGCAAGTTGACTAAAAGTTGCTAGCCAAACTGTAAATTCCCTTGTTGTGTGCTTGCCATATGGCAACAGTGGATGGATTGAAACATCTACTTGCCAAATGCACAAATTGACTTGCAAATTGCAAGTGCCTCTGTGCAAAAGTCAACCGTGCCTGTGCGCTTTATTGTGACATGATTGGGAAGCGCGAATCCGTATTCTGAGACACCAGAAATCATAATTATATTCGTCATTTGCGCAAAATAATATTGGGCGATATATTTAGTGTAGGCCTGCTGGACCACGGCGCGTTTGTTTTGTAAGCTTCAATTGATTTTCATGTGAATCATTAGCACACTGACCACAAAATCCTAGCACGGCACCAATGGGGCTCGTGACTTTTTCAACTTCTAGTTGATTTTTCAAACGTGATCTTTGAACTGGGCCGTCGTGGTAACCGCTAAAGATGTATGTGATCAAAGTTAACAGTAGCTTTTTGCTCACTCAGATCAAACAGGGGTCACCGCCGTTACGCCGATGGCAATTCGAACTGGGCCGCCGGTATTAGTCTGTCTCCTGCCCAGGTGAGTTGGGAAGTTTAACTGGTTTGGTTTTAATTTATTAGTCGTAACATAATGCCGACGGATGGGTGCTCATGTTGTGAGTTCATTGACAAAGTCTGTGGTAGCGGCCATCCACAATAGCCCTGGTTGCCCGCTTTGATGTTGTTCCATTCTGCGTCCTATTGCATAGTGGCTTAAGGCTTGAACTCGTTATGTTTCGACTGTTTGCCAGAATACACCAACGGAAC
>JASAMV010008604.1:0-31659 GCA_030248065.1 Rhynchonema sp. JSB1_4
TGACGTTTCGGTTATCCTCCAGCAAGCCTTTGGATAGCTTTCCGACTCAGCTACCGAAGCCAGAAACTTCGCAAACGCCGCTTCCCTGACTTCGGTTACTAATGCGGAAAGCTATCAAAGCAATGATAAGGAGATGAGCTGTGTTCATGCGCTGAAATGTGATTTGCATGCGAGCTGCGTGTCCAGCTGTCTGCTTGTGCATTCCGCAGCCCTCAGTGAGTTTCGTTTATCATGTCGACTTTCAAAAATCACATTTGACATGAGTTCGCTGCCGAAAATTGTTTGTCCTTATCTTCTAAACAGCAACAACAACATCCATTCAAACTCGAAATATTCATGGTTTAGTCGTATGGAAATGAGACTTTGGTGACGATCATACTACCCTCGCCCCTCGCACGCAAAAGTTTTGCATTTTCGAAATTACGAGTTCTCAGAACCGGTTCAGTCGGAAGTTTTGTTGCTCATTTGTTCAAGCACACCTTGTTGTGCTGCGTCTGAAGTTCCAGCTGACTACACTACTCATCAGCCCTATCAGTTGCCGAGGCACACACTTAGCTTTATTGCTTGCAGTTTTCATGCATTCATTCAAAATGTGCATGTGCACCATAAAGTTCTAGTTACTAACCTACCTACATACATACATATGTACATTGCAGCAGACTTTTAAACCATCACAGCGGACTCCACCTCTCTGACGTGAGACAAGACAGTTCTGGCGCGCAAAAATACACACAGGATAGGAACCTGTGCTCTGTCTGTTGGAGAGACACTTTTCCTCAAATTACGGCTTCAGTCATGATATAGCGAAAGTGTGTCGCACGCGCAACTCACGGCAGTTTGCAAAATTGTACACGCTCGCGCACACTCAAATGGTTGTTTGGATAGGCACCATAGGGTACTATCATTGTCACAAGGGTATCATGAGCAAGGTACACTTGAAGCATATATCCAGCGTTCTATCCTCGGCTTAAAACACTTGGAACTCAAAGTATACATAGTCGTCATAGTATATACTATATCAAGCACATGGTATGGTCACATCGACATTTGCATGTTTTGTTTGTCGGTTGAGTTATGGAACCGTTGGGTTTAATTTCAGTTCCTTGTGCCGTTCAGTTCCTTATCATGGAATTCGAACTACGGCTACAAGAACCTCCCCAAAGATGGATAGTGTCCCCACTGCATTTTTTCAGCATGTGCACGCTACGGTTTACTTCAAGTACTGTACCAACGATGCAATACTCGTGTTTGTTTGCGCTCCCATGCTATTTCGCATGTGCGATGCTGCGTAAAATTCAAAATACACTACCGAAACGGTATAATTCCTTTTGTCGGCATGCGATTTTTAACAAATTTCGTTTTGTCTGCCTCCGTGGGCCAGCTGGGAGTTGCGACTAGCAGCTTTACGTATACGCACAGATTTTCCATTCATTTTTGGTCATCCGCTTACGCAACAAGTCCCACAAGTCCCGTGGCCTACGCGATGTGCTTGCTGAAGCAATTTCTAAGTATACAAATATACGTTTGTTTTACGCGGTTTTACTATTTTGGAACCCTTTTCTCTTGGTGCTCAGCTCTGACCACCGGCTGTCATTGTCACAGTGCGATAAAAAGGAGAAAAGGAGTCTTTTGCGCATCATTTCGTATTGAGCTGGATGCTTCGACTGTCCCGAAACAACCGTGACCGAAGACCATACGTAAGTGCCATGTCAGCACTTTTCATCAACCAAATCACAGAATCCATTGAGTATTATATGTATGTACATAGTTTCTAACGGGCTTTTCTGTTCGTTTAAACTGCACACAAGTAAGACCACGAGCGGTCTGCTACGAACAAACGTGATATGAAAGTCCGTACAATATAAGATACACGAACACGTCTTGCGCTTGAGGCCATTATTTGCCATCAAATAAGAGCCAATACGGACCGCGAAGTGTTACTGTACTTTGGACAAAGACAGACTCACAAAACCACAATTAGCTCATGAACCCTCCACTTCTGTTCAGTTCAGATTTGTTTGCAATGGGTCACTTCACTTGTTCGCTTCGGAGGCCACCCATTGTACGTTTAGTGAACTGTTTAATCTTTAGTGGCGACCCAAATTTGGGGCCAATGTCCATATGGTATGTTTTGCGATGTATATGTATTTAGGCATTTAGGAGCAGCGCTACCGCAGCCTGTGCAAACGGTCCCAACTCAATATTATTTCCTGTACGATTTTATTGCCGACCACACCACCTTATGGTCATTGAATTTGCAATCTTTACATTTCGCGAGACCAATGTCAGGTTAAAGAGGCATAGTCGCATGACCTTTCTGGCACATTTCGGGTGCAATAATTATTGAGTGTCCGTGTAGACACAGAATTCTGGTATGGGCGCTTCACCCACAATTGCACCCTAAATTTCTGCTCATGCACACGGAGCGATCGAGCTTTATGACCGCCCCCTTGTGCCCAGCTCTGACCACGATCCTAATATCAACGTCAGTGGTTCTTAATCTGTGCGTGTTCATGTTTGACCACTTGCCCATGCATGCGAATGCGTGTGTGTTTCCGCTATTTCTATTCTGCTGTGTGTGCGTGTGCGTGTGGAGGAGTGTACCAAATGGTCTCAGCCCGAATCCTAATAATACCCAGCGAATAGCGGACAATCTTAGTGCTGTGGTATATCTCCTCATGCTCACGGCTGCTAATTGTTGGCTGAACCCAAAACCAGAACGGACCAATCCAAAATGTCGACTAGCTATAGGCTAGCGGTCGAAAAGCCACGCAAAAGCGGCGGAACGCTTTTTGTGTTCGCAATTCTGTGGGCTCTTTTTGATCGTTAGATGGACCAAGTCATTATGAGGTTCCTTTCCGACTCTTGATGTATTTGGTGTGCTTGTTTGCCTTTGTTTTTTTTGTTGCACCACTCGTTTGCATTGTCACGAGACCACACATTGTTCTTATTATTGTCTGCAGCTTGTTGGGCCGACAGAGCTGGGCAGTATACAGTAGCACAGATACTGCGTGCGCTTTTGATTTGTTCTGCTGTTCAGTAACATTACGTTCGCACTCTTCAGAAGTTTGTTGTTTATTTTTCCCCGACTTGCACTTTCATGACAATGAATGCAATATTTCTTGAACGTTGAACGAAGTTGGTTGCTGGATGCGTGCACCTTGCTTTTTATCTGAACACTGAGCAATTGCCATTTCTATTCATGCATCCACAAAAGGCGATTTGTAATTTTTACTGAAATGCCCTCAAATTTGTCGCGTGCGGTTGTTATTTCACGATTTATGATTTCACCATTTGCCATCTTGCGTATGTACACCACTGCACGCGTGAAATCATAGAAATGTTTGTAAAATAATCTAAAAAACTTGACGCAGGAGAAAGTTATGCGTTTCGCACAATTTATTTTATCTGAGGCGCGTTCTGTTTTCACTTATTATTGATGACTTTTAGTTCAAATGGTTGTTGGCAGTCTGCGTGGCTGATCTGAGACTTCAATGATTCGATTAAGAAATCCTTCGATATCCGCGAATTTATTGTGGAAAAGCAAAATCAGAAATTAGCGATTTCGCCCATGAAACGACCTTTTATTAACGCGTTTTTTTAGTTTTTTCATTTTCGAGTCAAAGCCTCCCGTCGTCCAGGTATGATTCGAATTAAGGAATCCGCATTTTCGTGCCACACAACCTTCATTTATATGATGGATATACTGTCTTTTTTCGATGATTATAACATTCTTATAACGCTTGTTTGCATCTGTGCGACGACAGACACGTTTTGGTGCCTTGCTCGCAAACTGGGATGTTTTTCAGACAATATGCAGGCCATTTTTTTGTGCTGTTCCTTGACGATTCAGGCAAATTTGTCTCATAAATGGTTATTTCACTCTCAAATAAGCGACCTGCATGCTCGTCTGGTGTCCTTCTGGTCGCGAATCTCGCAGAGTGTTTCTTCCTGCATGTCTGTGTGATTCCTATTGCTCCTGCTGCATTTTGTCAGCGCGCTCCCATGATTTCTGGTTTATAGTTTGTCCCTGACGGTCGTTTATTTTTTGTTTTCCCAAATAGTGACAGCAGAAAAAATACACAAACGGACAGTGTATGAATGAGCGCGCCACCATGGGTATAAGATGTATGGGCAATCCATCGGCTCATGTCACTTTTTATACACACAGCGCGTGCAGCAGCACACGCCATTTTCTAAACAAGATGTACGCTTTGGGCGAATGTCATACTTTGATTACCGCTTTTTAATTTATCCGATTTTTATTAGCTGCGTTGCCAACACTCTGCGCCACGCAAAACGGGACAAAAAACGGAAAAACACAGCGAACACCGGCGGGGCGCGGCGGACCCCACACCCGCCGGGCCTTCACCAGGTGCTTTTGCTGCTTCATTTTTACGTCCGTGTGTATTTCCAGAAAAAATGCACTGCACGTTGTTGTGTTCTTGGTGTTGTTTCGTGCGTATTCGGTAGGTTTGTTCGATCCATATCGCTCGTTACTCGTTTTTTTTCTGACTCCCCACATTAGTACTAGTCACTCACTCGCTCACTGTGCTGCAAGCCCGAGTGATGTTTGTATTGCAGTTCGTTTGCTGGTTTGGTTTGCCCCCATCCCCATTCAGAGAAACATGTTTGTTTGCTTGTTTATTTTTTCGAACCAGGACTTTTTCATTTGTTTCTCTCTCTCTCTCTCTCATTTTTGCCACCACAACGAGAACTCGCTTTGGACTCCATTGGTGCAGCGCATACCGTGCAAATATCAGTTCATTGTTTGCTTTTGCGTATTCATACACCGAGCAGTAGGTATTTTTCCTCCCGACCTAGCTAACCGTTTTTGGATGACATCAAAGCCACAGCCATCATAATGTGGAAAGACAGCGCCATAATCGGTCTGGAGTCAGGCACAGGTATTTTTGCATTTGTATTTTGAACTAAAATAGCCTTGTTCTCTCGCTTCGCAATCGTTCCTCACTTTTCAGTGTGCCTCGTTCATCATATGTCGCATGTGCTTCGGTCTCTTCTTTGTGTGCAGTTGCATTACAGTTGTACCACCATAACCACCGTACCACGCTGGACACACAAAGCACATTGGAGCACTGTAACATAGTGGTCTTCGCCCGTTGCGCGCTCAGCGTCCCGTCTTCAACAAGAATGTTTTAATTTCTTTTCTTCAATTTTTTTTTATTTTGAAATTTGAAATCAGTTTTCTTTTCTGTTGGGGTGGGGTGTGTGCGGGGCCCAGAGACCAAGATCGGACAGGGTAAGGGTAGGGTTGTACTTGTGGGGGGGGGCCCCGTAAGGCACACCAGAGATTAGGATCGGGCCGGGTAACCTCGGCCCGGCAAGTACTGTAAAATCCTGCTGGAAGGGAGGGACTGTTAATTCACTCACTCTCACTGACCCCATTTTGGGGGTCTCTATTACGGGGGCTCTATTCCGGGGGGGTCAGTGAATTGATAGAGCCCCCCGGAATACCTAGAGCCCCCTAAGTAACATACCCTTACATCAGTGTAGTGGCAGGCAGATGGTTGCAAGGTACCCTTGGGGGGGGATGGATCCAGATGGTTGCAAGGTACCCCCCTACCCAGCCTCCAGAAGGTTGCAAGGTACCCCTGGGGTCCGAAAAAAGGGTGTTTTTTGCATGCTTTTTTCTGCAAAATTGGCCGAAAAAATGGTACTTTTTTGCATTTTGGCCGAAAATTTGCCCAAAATAGATATTATATGGTGGTTTGCGCGCGGAGCGCGCGATTTTTGGGGTTTTGAGGTCGAAAAACACCCATTTTTGCCTATAAAAACCATAAATTGATGGTTGCAAGGTACCCTCCGGGATGGTTGCAAGGTACCTACCCTTCCCCCCCCATCCCCCCCAAGGGGTGGTTGCAAGGTACCTACTCCTTAGGGGGGGGGGCAGTGTAGTTCCTGGTCCGGCGCGGCGGTTAGTGTACCTACCCCTTTTTTCCGTGCGGCGGTTAGTGTGCCTCCCGGGGGGGGGAAGGGGGGGGGGAAGACCCAAATCCAGGAAAAAGTCACTTTTTGGGGTAGAAAATTTGACCGATTTTTGGCCCTTTTTGGAAAAAATTCTTCATAAAAAGGGTATTTTGGCGACTTTTGACATCATTGACCTAAAAATCACTCATTTTAGGCCTAAAAATGCCCATTTTAGGCCTAAAAATGCCAATTTTAGGCAAAAATTGAGGCGGTTAGTGTACCTGGCGCGGCGGTTAGTGTACTAGTGTACCTTGGTCGCGGCGGTTAGTGCCCCTCCCCCCCCCCCAGGAACTACACTGGGGGGGAATCCCCCCCCCCCCCCATCCCCCCCCCAGCCACTACACTGCCTTACATGCAGTAGTGTATTAAGGCTTGAAAGTTGTGCACAGGCACCAGAGGTCGCAATCGGGCCGGGTTTGGCCGGCCCGGCCCGGCCCGAACCCCCAAATCTCCGGCCCGGCCCGGCCCGACCCGTACCCCCAAAGCTCCGGCCCGGCCCGGCCCGGCCCGAACCCCCAAATCTCCGGCCCGGCCCGAATTTTTGGCTCAGATTTTAACCCAATTTTTTGTCATAATTTTTGCGATTTTTGAATCTATTTTTTGGTTGAAAATTCATTGTTTTCCATGAAAAAGTCGCCTGATAGACAATACCAATGGTGTGGCTGGGGCGGGGGGTGGGGTCCCCCCTAGGTACAGTAGGTAGGTGAGGTAGATGACGCGCCATCCTGGTACAGTAGGTAGGTCGCCGCCCCCCGGCTGGTACAGTAGGTTGCTATTTTTGGCTCAAAATGGTATAAAATCGATATTTTTCACTCCAAATAATCGAAAAATCGCGCGCTGCGCGCGAAATGAGGGTTTTATAGTGCATTTTCATCTAAATTTAGACATAAAAAATTGGGTGAAAATTTTGTTCCCCCCAAGCTCGGCCGGTACAGTAGGTAGGTTGATTGCAGGCCTTTCAGGTGGTACAGTGGGTTGATTGCACTCCTGGGTAGCCACACCACTGGACAATACTGATCACTTACTTGCTGAATCCGTCAGAAATTTTAGTATTTTTGACAAAAAAAACCTACTTTTTCAGTAAAATAAGTCACTTCAGAAGCTTCGGGCCGGGGTGCCCGGCCCGGCCCGGCCCGAGCCAAAAGCCCAAAATCGCGGCCCAGCCCGGCCCGAGCTCGGGCCGGCCCGATTGCGACCTCTGACAGGCACATTTATGCACGTTTGTTGTTCGTTTAGAGCACATAATACGCCTCTTGTGGAGTTATGGACGAATAGTGCGATCACAAGCAAAAAACATCCTTTCAAACCCCATTTTTGGGGGGTTTTGGGGGTATTTCTGGGAACAATTTTTCAGACTCGGGTCAGTGAGTTGATAGAGAGGCCAGGCCCCCCGGAATACGTAAATAGAGCCCTCCCCCCTGTAATAGAGCCTCCCAAAATGGGGTCAGTGAATTAATAGAGCCCCTTGTATTTAGGTTTTTACGGTAAGTCACTTCAGAAGCTTCGGGCCGGGGTGTCCGGCCCGATCCTCCAAACCCGGCCCGAACCAAAAGCCCAAAATCGCGGCCCGGCCCGGCCCGAGCGCGATTGCGGCGACCTCTGGTATAGTCTAGTCACTACTAGCTGCAAAAACCGTTTTTTTCGATAAAAAAACGAAAAAAAACACGTTCCGGGGCCCGGTAATTTTCGAAAATAAATAACCCGAAAAAATTACCGGTAATTTATTTTTCCAAGAAAACGGCTGAAAGCGACAATTTTTCGTGCCTGAAACACAGACGGGGATTAACAAACCATAAGCAAAGCAAAAATTGCTCAAAAATGCGTGTTTTCGACCGGAATTCCTTAAGTACTGTTAATTTATTTGAAAAAATTTTTGAAAATATAAATTACCGTAATTTTAGTCACTAGGGTAACCTCGGCCCGGCCTGATTTCAAAGTCCAAAATCTCAGCCCGGCTGAGCCTAAGAAGGTCGGCCCGGCCCGGTCCGATTTTGGGGTCAACGCAAAAATGTTCAGAACAAGCCAAAATTTCCAAAAAAAATTTTCTCTGGGGAGGGGGGAAGGAAGACCCAAATGCAGGAAAAAGTCACTTTTTAGGTGAAAAATTTGAACGATTTTTGCCCTTTTTTTGAAAAAATGCTCCATAAAAAGGGTATTTTGGCGACTTTTGACAACATTGACATGGGGGACTCCCCCCCCTCCCGGAACCACACTGCCCCAAACGGTATCTCGAGTCAGTAGAATGCTTTTCTTTAGGCCGGCCAATGTTTTTCTTACAGGCGAGGCCTGGCCTGCTCCAAATCTTCTGCCCGGCCCACTGCCCGTTTCTAAATCGCATGGTCCAGCCAGGTGCGCGACCACACTCATCTGCAGGTATGACGACCATACCGATCATGCTGCACATGTTCTAACCCTGTCCCCTGTGTTGGAGTAAAGTGCATCCAGTTTCAAATTCTGGTTCAAACGGTCAGCCGGCGCCACAGTTCATGTCAGATTAGTGAGTTTGAGTTATAAGCGCACCCGTCTGTCTGTCCGTGTGCTTCACACACACACACGTGTGTTGGTAGAGTGGCCAGTTTATGGTCACTAAATTCTAGCCACGTGCGTGTGTCAAGCAAGTGACAGCATTCATAAACGTAACCATCCGTCTCGGTTTACGCTCATGGTTTACTGGTGCAAATGGCGTCTGCACCACGGGGTTATACATTTATGTTTGGTTCTGGTTGCGTGTTGGAGTAATCCGAACCCAGAAAATGAGTTCATCCATTGAGTAGGTATGTGCTGGCTGGCTAGCTGGTCGGTAGCTAGCAAGATACGAGGTAGCCAGGCAGACAGCTTCCATGAGTGACCAGAGACCAGCCATATGCCACAGTGAGGCCAATAGTAGTGGTTTTCGTCTGAATGGGTGTGTATTCCAAGCACATGCCCAATCTATACACGTGCGTTGTCTGGCGAAGAGCGTTTATCATAAAATGCCCCTTATGTATGCACATGCAGAAGTGCACATAGAATGTACAGTATGGTTTGACCACTCAGTCATACATACACCGTCTGCTCTAGTAGTTGTAGGACTATGTACTTGTACATGTGTTGGTTTTGGTGTTTTTACTCCCAGAGCACTGACGGGCAGTGCACATGCATGAGTGAGTCAGTTTTGCTACACAGTCTTGTGCACATGCACAAAGTCTCTACTTTTGCTGCGCTTGCGTGTGCACACAAGTGCCTCGTCCGTATGGTCCTGGAGCATTATGTTCGTTTCGGTGGTCCTGCTTGGTTTTTTCTGCCGAACGCTCACGAAATCTATCGTCTTCTCTCGCCTTTTTATATATTCTTGTTCCAGCAGCAGGCTGGAAACAACAGAGGTCCATCTTTCTTCTCACTGTCTCTCTTTCTCTCAAACATATGAGCCCCCTTTCTTCTTCAATTTTTGTGCATGACTCTTTCTTTACTGGTGTCCGATTCGTTTGTGTTCTTTTGGACAATATTTTCTGTTCGCGTTGGTTTGAGGGGAACTGGGCTCTTTGTCTGGGCCGTCTGATAATTTTTATGGCCTTTCTTTTCTGTAAGTGGGCACAGTTTGCCCCCTGCTGGTTTCTCGATGATTTATTTCCGCTTTTGATGTTTCTGTTTGTTCGTCTCAGCTTCAGCCCAATAAGACATCCTGGTCTTTTTGTTGACAATTTACTACTGCGGGTGCGGGATTGGCACTTTCTGTGACTATTCTTCCATAACGCTGCAACATTTTGCAATTCATAATTCCACCAATTTATATTTATTTCATGACGTGGTAATCCGTACAAACATGCGCCCACCGATGTAACACTCCATCACAATGTCTTGTCAGTCAGTCATACTGCGACAGGCATGATGATGTATCCAGTTACTCGTTGATAACAGCTAATGTTTCGCGGGTGAACGCAATGAAACGGACCATGTTTAACCTTTGTGGACTCAAGAATTGATTCAGCAGTACCAGCCAGCCACTCCAGTTACTACGAGCGAACAGAGAGGACGGCGAGCGTGTAAGCCTTATTCCGGCCTAATCAATTGCGGATTAGCTGCCGGCACCGGAACGCCGAACGCCGACAAAATGTGCTCATCGTTTCTCTTCCATTTGATTTTAGTTCCCGTTCCTCTGGTTCTGCGCACGGCGGAACTGGAAACAGAACGCTTTGTATCCTTGTTTGTTGCGTTCTGGCTGGCAAATTCCTGGTGTTTGTAATGAGATGCTGCACGCACGCATGAAATGCATTCTTTTCGGGCGGTAAATAGTCCGGTTTCACACTGTGGTTGTTCCGAACAAGTAGGTACCGCGACGGTACTACCGAGCAGGCGGTTTGCCGTTCTTTCGCAAGTGCAACACCACAACGCTCATCAATGGTGGTCCGGCTACTGTCAAAAACCGTGTCAAGTTCAAGTTCTTTTAACGAGAACCTCAAAACGTGAATAATTTTGAACTGGAACCATATGAACAACCAAATAATGAGGATGATATCGGCCCGTGAGACTGGCTGGCACTAAGGGGCGTAACTGAACGTTCCATGATTATATCTCATCACGAGCGTGCATGCCTTTATGCCCCGCTCTGCTGAATAGTGTTATTTTGGATTGGAACGTCATCCAGCAGCTTGTGGAATAAGATTCCGTTATCTGCTTAGCTCCCAGCGCTTACTGCTCCACACCATGGGCTCGTCTGGTGTTGTTTGGAATTACATATGTATGTACATAGCACGTAGAAGTGAGAGTTTTTTGGGTGCAAAATGCTTTTTTGCATATTGCGCATCTGCACAGCATTCGATTCCCAAGAACCACGGTGCGCAATTGAACAGACACCATGATGTGTGTGCTGTACTATATGTGCTTTTAGTGTTTTGTTGTTCACGCTCATGCTCTGTGTTGTTGAGTGTTATGTCATCTGCTGGCTGCTTTCTGTTTACAACAAACATTGACTGACTGCGTTTTTGGCACTGTTTGGTTGGTACCAGGCACCACTTCCAGATGTCTTGTTTCGGCACCCATCTTGTGGCACGTGGAACGTTTCGGGAACCTTTTGGGACTAAATTCCGAAATTAATCTTCCTCATTCCCTCATGTTCCCGCGTTCTGGCTTGTGCCATGATTGTTGTTTGTTAGCGTACAACAGTGCTGGCATGCAGCAGCAGCAGCAAGCACGTATTTAAGCCGATAAGATATAAGAATTATGATATTATTCGACCGTTATACCCATGTGTTGTGCCATATTTAATGTTATTATCTGTGTCCAAAATGCAATCAGTGAAAACTGCTTTAAATCTGGGCTGCTCTGCTCTGCTTGGAATATGTTTTGACTAGAAAAACTATATTTCGATTTGATATCTGCTTGGTTTTGAAAATATTTCAAATATATTGGACGTGATTAATAACCATTGTAAATTTTCAGGCTCAGTGCATTACAACGAATCTCACACCGCGCTAAAAATGCCTCGCAATATCAATGTACTGATTACAACAACATTCGAAATTATGAATCCACCTTAAAGTCATGCAGTCAACTTGATTAATCAATCAGAGGGCTCGGAATTGGGAGTTGAACCACAAAATATTTGAACCCCGGAGAAGCTGCGGGAAATGTCAAGGAGCAAAAATATGTCCCAAGCGTCAATGATGAAGACGTTTTGGGTTGCAGCAGTAGCAGCGGTGCTGTTGCTGCTGGCGTCAGTCACCAGCGCGTGGCCAACCAGACATTCAAAATCACGGGTACAAATCAACAACGGCATCGATCGATTCAAACGATTATTATTGATTGATCCCCAACAATCAGCAGCTAACAATAATAATATTAATAATAATTTTAATCGCTATCGGAGGACCAGCGTGTTATTCGCGTTCACACACCCGATCTATAATGTGACAATCAAGGAGAATTCGAGAGGCAGAGTGTTTGCCGATCCATTGCTCAAACCCGGTGAACGAATGGGCATTTATCTGCCGCATCCAGAAGGTTCGATTTCGATTGATTCATTGTGATCTTAAACTGGGTGTTTGGGATGGATTGGATCCGGTTTGGTCACGCGTTGCTTGAATGTGTTGAATTAATGAGGTTCACTGATGCCCGATGCTGTCACCAAGTTTGATAAATTTTTTCATGCGCACATTTCACTTGGAAAACATGCCCCAACCAGTATCGCATTGCGTGATCATTGCCGAAATTATGGGGAAAATGAAAAAATCTATTTATCTCCCCAGGTGTGGTTCGATACAAGATCGTCAACGGTGATACGAACGATTACTTCAAGGCATCAAGCCATCGAATCGGTAATTTCGCCTATCTCCGAATTAGGATACGACCGTCGTTGGATGTGACGTTGAATAGAGAGCTACAGGTTGGTTAAAGAATGGCTCGATTGGTCTGGTCACCACGTAACGTTTTATTGGCCGTCGAACCCCAAAAAACTCGGAATAGGAAAAACCCCAAAAGACCCGAAAACCATAAACCCAAAAGCCCCGATAACGAAGGCACGCCTACCTTGGCCATCATATCAGGCTTAGGCTTTGGCTTATGCCTACACTGCCCCCAATAACTGTCTATTCAGGTGGCTGCTGTTTTTAAAAACCGTTGTTTTTGTCTGTGACGGTCGCTGTTTTGTTCGTGACGCCACGTTTTGTGATATAACTCGGAGCCAGCACCCGGCACCAACTTAGTCAATATTATTCTGCAGGACAACTATCAATTGTTGGTCAAGTCGACGTTCAAACAACCGGGTCGCAACAAACTGGAGACCCGCGCAACGGTCAATCTAACGATCACGGATGCGAATGACTTGGCACCGTTGTTCCTGCCCGATTCGCTCGAAGAAACCATTCTCGATGATGCGGCCATGTTCACTGAAATCACTCAGGTTCGCATCTCTTGAGTTTTGGGCGTTCTGTTCATGAAAATGTGATTGGATTTATTCCTTTTAGTAATTCGCTTTTTTGCCTGTTTTAGGTCTATGCATCGGACGCTGATTCAGGTCTAAATGGTGAAGTGTACTACAGGTCGGTCGGATGGTCGATTTTGAATAATCTAAACCATTCGCACGCATTCAAAGCAATTCAATATATTATTATAATTACAGTTTACTCGAACCGTCCGACACATTCGCTGTGCATCCAGTGACTGGAAAGATAACCTTGATCGCTCAACTTAACGCACAACAACAGCACGAATACAAACTGGTGGTGAAAGCCGAGGACCGGGCATCCAGATTCATATCCGGTCCGGGAAGGTTGGTCGCTGTGCCTGAAATGTCAAGGGCAGTTGAGAGAGGCCGGTGTCAAACTTGAACTTCTGTGATCAGTCCTGTCTCGTACACTGCAACCATTTTGTTGTGGAGGAGCTACTGCCGGCAATTTCGAAAAGATGTTTTACAGACAGCTGATGTGCGCTGGTTGATTGCATTTGTTGCGACCACTGATCTGGGAACGAAGGAATGTCTTCCTTAATTGCAGGCCGGACGACGTGTCCCGTGCTACGATTCGTATCCGAGTGAAATCAGCCAATAGACATCCGCCCACCGTCCATCTATCCGACCAATCAGCGCGCGTGCTCCGTGCCCGCAGCCAATCACAATTGATCACCACGATCAGGGTGTCCGATGCGGACAGGGGAAGACATGGGGAAGTCGGGAAAGTCAGGTTGGTCCATGAATGTTTATACAATTAGGTGGAAAGTTTGGCTCATGAAAGGGTCCTCCTAAGATAAAGCATAAAGATGACCTCTTTGCACTGCACTGGATTTCGGAATTTTTGAAAACGTCTTGTGTTGCGTTGCCTGTGTGTTGAAGAATAGCACTGACTAAAAATAGACAGGTTTTGTTGGGACGGCCATGTGTGTGCCTGCAGCTTGCAGCGTTGGTTTGTTCAACATTGTTGATTTAGATCCACCAATTTTGCAGACTTCTTGGCGACTCGGACGGTTGGTTTAGGATACGACAGTTGAACGTTGATGATCCAAACGTGTTCGTGCTCCAAACCATGCCCGGTGCGTTAGATTGATTGCGCTGTTGGTGAATTTGAATTTTGCGGAAAGATCTCCTGTTCTAGTGATTGGTTTATAGAGTATAGTCCAGCGTCAGAGTGTTATTTTTTTGTTTAGTGTCAATTCGCAGGTACCCTGGTAAATCGCCCCACACGGTCATGCGGACGGGTCCGAAACCATGCGTGCAGATTAGAGCCTGATAAAAAAATATTATTCACATAAGATATTACAAACTGGGCATCAGCCAGCCTTCCATAAGGATCCAGTTGTCTTGCTCACTAGAAATAAGATTCACCACACACTTGGTAATTGGCAAATTGGAGACAAAATAAAGGGAATCACTGACGAATTTTCGCCGCACATCAGAGTTTCACCGGATTATGGGAACGGTACCCTTGTTGTGATTGCAGGCGACCCGCTGCCGGCGCAAATAGCGCAGTACAATCTGACTATTGTCGTCACGGATCGAGGCCAGCCGCACCGAACCACGCAAACACCGTTGATCGTCAAAGTGAATGATCCGATACCAACCGTGCCACGATTCCAGCACGAGTCCAATTTATATACTGTGAATGAAACATCACCCAGTTGGACCTTGGTGGGCTTCGTCCACAGCCAACTCGATATACTGACGGCCACCGATCGATCCGATATTGATTATGTGATCAGCGATCGGGATCAAGCGATCGTACCGTTTGTGATCAATAATCGAACGGGCGCACTACGAGTGAACGGTGAACTTGATTATGAGGCGAGGCGGGAATTTGAATTTCAAGTCGAGTTGCGGCGCGATGAACGGAATGGGTCGACGACCATGTTGGATAGGACCAATGTCAAGGTCGGTGCTGTTGTTGTATGAACTGTTGGTGGAATTTTTGGAACGGTGCAAACATGAAGAATTGCCAGCTGTCAACATGGAATGTTTTAAGCTTACACGGAACTTTCTTACATCGAGCTTTCCACTGACCTTTACACTCAGCTCTTCTTCACACTGTTTCAAACACTGCACCCAAAGTCCAATGTTGCGTTGGTGAACTCGGATGTGTTGTTTTGACGTTGGAGTGTGCCTGTTGACTTCCTGGGAGTCAGAAATGTTTCAACAACTCTATAAGGGCAGCATAACGTTTGTCATATGGGCTATGATTGCCGTTAAAATAAGATTTGAAGGATTAATCAGCACTGAGTTTGGCCAACTATTGCTTAACTTAGCATGTAAAGCCGAACGACGATGCGTATGATTGCGGTCAGGAATCGGGCAGCGCGGTGCCCGGACCCGACACCCACACTTTAGAAAAAAGCCGACACCCGACATGCAATTGTGTCCTTTTTAGGTGTCAATCCTTGACGAGAACGATCACAGTCCGTTATTCGATCCGGATTCAATTGGGGCGAATCTGGTGCTGGATCCAGACGTGATCGCCGTCGAATCCACCGTGTTCACTGTCAAGGCCAGCGATGCCGACTCTGGTTGGGCTTTTTTTATATTTGTGTGAGCTTGTTTTTTTATCGGTCGGCCATCACCTGTTTGTCGCGAATATTGAGCGGCTTGTGTACATTTTTGGGACACGGCCATCTGGTGCGCTCATGCACTAACGATGATCTCGTGCACCGCACCGCCGTTCGTGTGTGAAAAGCAGTCACGATTGATGGACAAACTGTCCGCTGTTTTTTTTACATTATACTCTGTCATAATTGGCAAACATTGATTTTCATGTGAAATTGACGAAATTATTCGCAGGGCACAATGGTCGTGTGTCGTACAGGGTGGTGAATCAGGTGGACAACAATCCATTCATTATTGATCAGTGGACTGGCGAGGTTCGATTGGTTTAGTTGGTTCTGTGTTTTTCTTGTTGATGTCAGTCTAGGACTCTGTGGAAAGACATGCACCAGCCGTTTGGCAAGTAGCAGGGTTTTTTCAAAGTGGGCCCATTGGTGGCTCACTTGCCAAAAGTCTAGTGGCTAATTTAGTAGCTCATTCTTACTCAAGTACTGGCTCCCTGAAATTCTAGTGGCTCATTGGTGGCTCATTTGCCAAAATCTTGTGGCTCATTCAAAAATTTTAGTGGCCCAATACGCCACCATTAGTGGCAAACAAACTGTGGCAATTATAATACGTCACATCCCAAATGCTCCAAAACACCAACTCCAAATTCTCCAAAATTCAGGTGAAACTGCGCACCCCGTTTGCATCCGTGGCCCCAACAGCAGCGTGGTCACTTTTGATACGCGCCAGTGATTGGGGCAGACCACTCAGACGTGAGAATGAGACGACGTTGAATATACGATTGAAAGGCGCCACATTCAAATTCAAACGTGCCACCGCGAAATTCGAATCCGATCTGACCAATGAGCATGCTCCTATGTTCGCACAACGAAGATACAAAGCGGCGGTGAGAGAAGACGCGAAAGTTGGAACGGTGCGTTTTTATTTGGTTCATCGGTTGTGGTTAGTTTGAGGCCTAGGTCCGTAATCGGTCACTATGACAACCTAAATGTCACCACCCAATACTATCGGTCACGATGTAGAGGGTTTCACAATACGAAGGGTCACTACTATGAAGAGCGAGAGAACACCTCATTCGATCGTCTAGCTAGCGCATAATCTTGCGCGCGTCAAATTTGAAATTATGCGAAATGAATTTAACAACTGTATGCACAAAAACTGGTTTCGAACCGTTCCTATTTTTAGCCAATCGTATGTGTGCTCGCCTCAGACGCGGACTTTGGCTACGCCGGTTACGTGCAGTACACGATTGATCCGGACTCAGATCTGGACTCATTGTTCAACATTGACATGTACTCGGGCTGTATGATTGTGACCAGGAATATCACGTGGCGATCCGATAAAAAACAGTATTCGATCCAACTGAAGGTTTGGACTTGTTTTTCGGCCGTTGTTTAATGATACTATTCATGTACTTGCGTTTGTAGTGAAGGTACCCTGGCGCGCCACTGCGCAAGATTTGGGTCGATATAAAACTGGATGAATGGTCCACTCAAAATGACTAAGAGGTAATAGTAGCTGCTGCCGCAGGTGCGCGCACGTGATATGGCCCCTGCCGCGTTGTCCAAATACGCTGATGTTTCTATCGACATTGATATCGTCGATGTTAACGACCATGCACCCACGTTTGAACGATCCCGTTATCGATTACGGATATCGGAGGACGCCAAATACCCGACCGAATTGCTACAGGTCACTGCCGTTGATCTTGATCGAGGTAAGTGCCGGATGATGTTTTACAATGTGATTGTTAGTTCATTCGTGGTTTCTTTGTGCGCTGTTGATTTGGTTTTCCTTTTGGATAGCAAACACTGCTGCAATGTCACAGGCTCATCTGATGCTGACGAAACATTTTCTGATTTTGGCACAGTTGTTCAAGGCACAGTTTGGAATTTTGAGTGTGTTCTTAGATTCGCCCGCTGTGCGGTTACGCTGCTTTGTCAAGACCGTACAATATTATTGAACAACTTTTGTAATCAAAACACATCCCGTTGACTTGCACAGCCGAGAACGCGCGTGTCACTTATTCGTTGATGACGCGAACCATATCCGACCTGTTTGCCGTCAATGCAAGCACGGGATTGTTGTCGTTGGTCGGTCCGCTCGACAGGGAACGCGTGCCGAAATATGAACTCATCGTTAGTGCTTTGGGGGCGATATGGTTTCGGTGTCGTTTCTGACCGGTATGTTTGAAACTTGGTCGAGATGTGCCGTGAAACTCTGTATTTGATGATATTTTTCGAAATTCTGATTGAAATTTATGGCATTGGTGCTGAAATCGCGGAAAAAAGCCAGAAGACAGAGTTGAGATCGATCACCAAACTTGGGACCGCCGTTGTGCTTTCGATACAACCTTTTTTGGAATTTAGTTTTGATTTTTTCCAGAATGCACATTCTGAAATATCTAATAATTACAAAACTGACTGACAGCACTAAAAATATGATCACAAATACGTACACATTTGCAGGTGTCGGCCACCGATTCAGGTCTGCCATCGTTGACATCAACAACCACTGTGCTTGTCGAGGTATTGGATGTGAACGACAATCCGCCTAGATGCGTCACCAAATGGCACAAAATACAGGTGATGTTCGCTATTTATATTGGTGCTGTAAACATGACATCAACATCGGTCTGTGGTGATCTCGGCCTAGGGCTTGGGCTGTTGATCAGATTTTTGATCAAGCGTACTATAGTTTCGAACAGATGAAGGTTTTCGTCTTCAGTCTACGTTGAGTCTTCGCGTCAGCGATATTTGCTGTGACTAGAAACTGTTTCGTGCTTTGCATATTAAGCGGAGAATTGAGAGACCAAGCAAAGCGCGTTTCGAAAGTTTCCAAATTGGGCGCGCTCCCAGACGAGGTTGATGCTTGCGACGGGTCACTTTGAACTTGGAATCGAAAATATTGAATTTCGAAATTCGGTTTCGCCAACTTTTCTCGCATAAATTCCAGTTGACCGAAGATTGGCCAAGTGGTTCGTTGGTGACTTGCGTGAACGCCGTCGATGCGGACGAGGGCAGGAATGGAGAATTCAGTTTCGGTAAGTTCTTGATTTTGATTTTCCATTCCTGTGAGTTAAAAAAACTGTGCTGCTTCACAACAACAATTGAGACCTAATTCGGCATCTGTGTATCTTGATCTCGCAGAGCTATTAGGCTGCTTTCCACATGCTGAGCAACCTTGCAAATCTTGTCCCTAATGAAATTTCGCAGCGGAATAGCCACAGTCTGATCGATGTTCGATCACTTTTCCCTATTGATGTTTCAGCCTTGGACAGCCGTACCAACGCCTTGAAATCTGATTCATCGCAAATTACAAAATCCGATCCCTCTAAAATTCCGTTCCGCATTCATCCCGATTCTGGCTGTATTTGGATTGAAGGCAACTCGCTGGATTATGAAATCAAACCGGTGTATAATCTGTCCGTTGAGGTTAGTTAAGGCCGCAGACAGACAGACATGGAGCTATTTATGAAACTTATTTTTTATTCTGTGTCCAAAGTTCCAGAAATAGAAATAATAAATCTCTACATGTACGCGAAGTAACGGACGCTTTTTTACGTTTGCTTTTTATTTCTTTTATTACCTTGCCATGTTAGCGCTCCGTGTATTGTATTCCATCCAATATCAAATTTGGTGGGCAACCGGGCCCGCGCTTGGTCACTTGACAAAGCATTTTTCGTTTGGGGTGTTTAGTGGTGCCTCTAACTTCGGTCAGGTGCAGGACAGAAAATGTTCTCAGACAAGATAGTGAAGAACGTTTGCGCTGGTTGATATTAATATGCTGACGAACCGTCTCAAACGAAATCTAAATAATTCTGAACACAAAAGTGAGCAAGACAGGTCCACTCTGATTGGACCGAACAATTGGCAGCATATGAAAGTTACTAAATGCCAACTCTTGTAAAAAATGAAACATCACTCAATCATTCAATGATGTAGTTGGGGGTATGGGGGTCAGACTTGGGTCAGCTATCCATGTACTATACCGAAAAAAGTCTATAACCCCTGAACCGAGTATCGATGTTTACCATGTCCGGACATCAACCAAAAAAGTGTTGATTTTAGCGCTGTGTCAATATGGCTATTTTGTGGTCCAAAATTTTCAGATTTTCTCATATTTTTACTAATACACAGAAAACTACCCCTTTTGGGGCCTATTTTGGCATAATTTTCACCTATTTTATACTCCTTGTTTTACCTCTGCACAATACCCCTAAATCGGCATGCCCAGCCAGCTATGTAAAGTAAAGCTACGCCAACACGAGCCCGATTTCGGAGCTGGCAAAATGGTGAAACATTTAGACGTGGCTGCTGATTTGGGAAACGTTGCACGTTGTGGAATACAACGTGGAGCATGATGATTTTCTCTTTCTTTGCGTTTTGCAAGTTCATCACCTCCGAAATCGGGCTCGTGTTGGCGTAGTTTGCCTATATGTTTACCGACAGCTACCTATGTCTACCACCCGGACCAACTGCATCACTGCAATCATTGATTTGCAGGTGACGGATAACGGCCAGCCGCAATACAGTGGCATCTGTGGACTGATCATTGAGCTAATTGATGTCAATGAAAACCTGTTGCCGCCGGAATTCGAACAATTTGCCAGTCAGGCAACCGTTTTCGGTGAGATGTTGTTCTCGTTGTTGTTGTTTAGGCTGTTATTCGAACTTGATTTGGATTGGAAAGGGAATTTCTTGGATCGGGAAGTCTCGACTTGTTTTCCATGGGCATCATACATACAATTTACTGTGCTTGTGGTACACAAAAATGTCACGAACTTGAGCAAAACAGCGCTCCCCCAGTAAACAACGCTAAATTTGTGTTGCAGAAAACCAACCAATTGGAACCGAAGTGGCCCGAATTACGGCCAAGGACCCAGAACGGCCGGACGACCCACCCACCTATTCACTCGTATCTGACGATGGACTAGGATTATTCAACATCGACGCCAACGGTGCGCACAAATGTTTCGTTGATCTATCAAGTGTTTTTGTGTGTTTTTATGCATTTGATTGCCTATTGTGCTGAACATGAAAACAACAGCCAAGATTGCACAAAACAAAGAAATAAAGCAGAACATCCTGACGGACAGGCAGGTGCTTTGCGTTATTTGTGTGCGACTGTTGGTGCTGTGGTAATAAATTCCAGCGGTCTTCGTTATCGTAAGTGAGCACGTAATAGATCACCACACCCGCGGGCCGCGCCGCAAATTATGGCCATCTGGGGGTCCAAGAAGCCGTGTGGACAATTACGTTTACGTAGGATGCGAACATTTTTCATCTGACTTCTTTCTTCATTTCGGCAGGTGGTGCCTGCTGGCTGCGGCTTTTGTTTTATTTGAGAAACAACAACTAATTTTTGAATATAGGGTGTTACTATTTTGTGTTTTAGCGCTGTAACTTGCGCAACGCTGTTTTCACACTTTACTTCCAAACCAACATACACAGAGTCAAACACAAAGTGAAGTTCACAAGCACAGAATTGTAGGAAAACAAGTCAGCCAGTTAGGTTTAGTCAAAACATCAATCAATAGAACAGCGTGGGTTATTCGTACACGCTCACTCTATACAACACGTATTTCATGATAGTCACCACATGTGGTTTCACAGGGGGATCACGTGTCAGTCTGACATAAATATTCAGCACTGTATTGTGACCAGAGTCAGGGGGTTGCACCTGAGAGCGCTTATTTATTGTCTTTGTCGAATTTGGAGCGCAATTCAATGTTAAGTGGTCTTCAACATTGATTTTATTTATATAATTGAGTTGTGTGTACGAACGTTTGAATTGATCACTTGGCTGGTTTGTGGGGTAACTGTATTTGTGTAATGGGTGTGGGAAAGTTATTGCCATTTTATGGCTGTTTCAGAACAGTTCTCGGACGTAAAACTGTTCAAATTCTGTTGGGGCGGGGATTTTCATAGGGATTTGTATTGTTGTAGATTTGGGCTATTTTTGAATCGGTGACAAATGCGGTTTGCAGGTGAACTGATTTTGGGATAAGTTTCTTACATAAATTACGTCGACAAATATTGCCTGGCCAAAAGATAAGGGCATGGACTTTTGATCGTTTGTTTATAGACGTGCACATGGTCACTAATTGCTACGGCGGTTTGAAAATCGGAACGCTCAAGTTTTATGGCGGCAAATGGTAAATATTTTGATATGCAGACTTCTTGAGAGTTGAAGGTTGTTCATTTTGTGAATAACTGTCGGAACAAAACACGGGACAAAATTTGTTCATACTTCCATTCCTTGTTGTTGTTGAGTTGATATTATCGGATCACTTCAAGTAAATTTGATAAACTTGAATGTCTTGGTCATTCTTATGTTGTTTCACTCTGCTTTTTTGTCTCATTTTGATCATTTCGATCCATGTTTGTCTGCAATCATTGCGGGTGCAATCAACCTGACACCCCTACAGAATTGACAGTGTCAATGTTGCGTGCGAAATCTCATAAATCAAACAGACAAATCATATCGTATCAATCGTGGATGTGTGTTGATTGCGATATGATCTTCGTTGGTACTGGATATTTGGACAATCTTGGGTATACGCTATCAGAAAATCGTTTTGCTAAGATGTCAAAGCGAATTGCACCCAATCTAGTGTTGTGTGTGCTCGACCTGAACTACACAGGGTGTAATCAAACTAATCCGACCAAGTTGTTTGTGATTAGGTGATTAGTGATATTGACTTGACGTACGGTATTATCATCTGTGACGTGTTTTGTTTTGGGCCAGTGATTGTGTTTGGGTTTGGGTGACTTGAAATGCTGGGGAATGTGACATAGTGAATGGATAGATTGAAGCTCTCGGCACATTCGTTGGGTTGTTCATCACGCGTTGATGTAACACGTGAACTTTGATTGGATTTCGAATTATTAGGTTCTGCTGCTGTGCTTTGCAAGTAGAACATCTGCACAGGTCAGGCGCGGCGGACCATTCTCAGAAGGGATGGGCTGTGGAAGGATTTTGAAATCGTGCTCTATGGTTGTGTCTACATATACATATGTACGTCTCGAATTGGATCGAGCGGAAGTTAACACACTTTCATTTCCACTTCACAGCAACAGTCTGTTTGAGATGCGTTCAAATCAGATCTCACGCCATGCTTGCGTGATTTGTGTGTACGTCGTATTTTGTGGGTCTGCTGCTGATGTTATGTATACTTTGAAGTCTTATGTGTTTGGTGGGTGCTGTATATTTTTTTTATTTTGCAACTTTCTGAATCTGAAAATAGCGGAACTTTTTTCTCGATGTGTCAAAGCTATTTTTTCGGTTACGGCTTGAAAGGTTGAACGGAATGTTCATATGTGCAGCGGTTTTAGGTTTCGGTGCTTATTGTCCTTGACGATATGCAACGGTATCGCGCGAAAGAAGGTTGTTTATTAAAAGAACGTACATTATATGAGTAGAACTTGTGGGACACTTCCATCTTGTTGAGAGCATAAAGAATTTGGCTGTCTTGTCTGTGCTGTTGTGAACGTGTGTGATAAGTGCACACACTTTTTGCTATCGACTTTATGCGGTCTACTGAGCATCATGTTTGCTAATGCGCATGGAATTTTTGTCTTTTTGCATTGGGGGTTGTGTGAAGACAAACGTGACAAAATGCTTGTTTTGATCATATTATGTCATTGTCATCATCAAATTTTGTATGTGCGAGATTGCGTTGATTGATAAGCAAATGAGTATTCGATGTTAGTTTATTCCGACACAACAATACAGCATGTATCAACAGAACCCGCACGTTTGACTGCAGAATTGAAGGACGTAACCGCGGAACAGCGGTGAGCCGCATTGTTCAAAAAGTTTGATGCCATCGCATGATGCTTTCATCAGCACACTGTCTTTGCAGGGGTGGTCCTAAAATAACGAAGAGAAAGCATAAAACAATGTTTTAAAAAACAAAATTCTTGGCTATTTGTGCACCCCTTGCACCTACAGAGTCCAAAATTTACCAACTGACCTCTCCCGGTTTCGTTGTGTATTGAAACGGACTGGATGTCGCATCTCCTCCTCCGGTGCTATATTTATACGTGCTAAAGTCAACGTCCCATTCATATGAACGGTATTCATCCGCATTCCTTGAGCCTTGGTCTTGGTCCGGCGGACCTTCGTGTGACTCTCGTTCCGGACCAGGAGTTGGTCCGTCGTTGTGATTGTTGTTACGAAACGGATCGGCCGGTCGCGTGCGTCGACGTTGTGCAAATGTTGTGCGTGGTCTACGTGTGCTCGTTTGGTCGTGCTGATCTCGAAATGCGACCAACGGTTCTGTCTCTTTGTCGTTCTCATCTTTTCGGCCGCTCTTGCTTCGGCTGGTACATGTGCAGCTCTTCTGGCTGTAGAATTTGCGATCCGCATTTTGTCGTTGACCACCGTCGCTTGATTGCGGATTCGATTGTTGTTGATCAGACGCTGATGATGTTTCGCTGTCTGCGCGTATTCGCCAGGCGCATTTCTCGAAATAAACAGTGCGCCAGTCGGTCACAAATCTGCTCGGCGCGATGTCGGACTGCGCGACCCTGTAGAGCGCGCACTGTTTGGTTGCCGCGATGTGGATACCGGATCTAGAATTGTGGGCTGATTTATATGACAATCAAATTCGGGCAAAAGAAGTACAGGTACAATTCTCTCTGTTCTGTAGTGAAACGATCTAGCCCAATCGTCATACAGAGCTCACAAGATGCGTTGAGTTACATACCTATAATTGGTGTACGTCTTTCTGCATATTTATGACGGAATAGAGAGAAGCCAATGCACCAGTCGTACGTAGTTAATCGCTGTTTTCACAGCTTTCTGTTAACGGCAACTCTAAATTAAAAATTATAAATACGCCTGATAGTGAACGAAAATTGTGCACATGTACATATGGCGAATGAATAAGACTGTTCAACGTAGAAGGACACAGCGGCCCCGGGTCACCCCTCACTCGATCGTAGCAGGTGTATGTGTACCTGCAAGTGGGTCGTTCGTTGCAGAATTCAGCACATTCCTGAATCGTACTGGCATTCGGCCACAACACCTGTATGCCGCCAATAATTTTCATCTGTTTCCGCAATCCGCACATTTGAGGCTGGGCGCTGGTGGTCCGAGCCGGGCCGGGTCCTGGTCTGGGCCGGGGCTTCCTTGTCGTGGTCGTCGTTCTGGGGCTGCCGAACGGTGCGCAACCCTCGAAATAGACGAGGTTGTTGCCGTCGGCCTTGTCGACTTGATAGGCTTCCGGGTTGGTCGTCCGAGACGCGCTGTTTAGGATACATGTGGGACCGACGGAGAAAAACGTGCCTGATCTGTAAAGGCGGATACGCACATCTTCAGTCGGTTTTCCACCAAGATTTACGCATTTGTTGCCATGGTTGATACTGAATTCCTGTGATTGGTTACGTTGGGCTTTTTTGGACAGGTCTGCTCATGTTGCTTTTTGGCACCACTATAGTTATTGCGAGGCTCGCTGATTACACAAATTTTGTTCACGGTGTTTACTTTTTAAATTTCTTCTCCAGCACTTGGCTAGTAAGAAATACAAGAAAAAACGAAAAACACCAGCCAGCTGCAATAAACAACAAAATTCCACTGACCAGGTTGCTGGTAAACATTAAAATCTACTGGCCAATTCAAAACCCTAGTAGCCAATGACTGGTAAATTTGACTAAAAAATTCTGATTTTGACCAGCGTAAAAGTTGTTACGTAAGGCTGCCAACTTGCAGCTGTCCTTCTTAGCGCATTCGGCCATGCAATCGTTCATGGTTCGCACTTCGACGATATCGTCGGAGAAACCGACCAGAATGTGGGCCCGTTCGATGAAACATTCATTGCGGACCAAGGCAATGTGGCTGAATATGGTTATCACTTGCAGCTGGATGTGCATCATGGCATCGTGCACGTTTTTTATTGTATCGTCAGCAAAAATTCGTGCCCGCCTGTGGTTGGCGACACCACAGAGCGGGAAGAAAGGTGAACATATACATACAATACAGTAGGTCCAGCTGGAATATTACTATCTACGAGGCGTTGAAAACCCGCTAACGTAATAGTCAACCAACACGGTGGTAGAAATCTAGAAATGGCTTGCTAATTGTCGGTGAATTACGTGTTTATTGTTCGGCGTTTAATGCTTCGTGCAAGATGTGCGTGTTGGCTGAGTTTTTGGTACGTTTCAGTCGATTTTCGCATGAACATTTTCTTGGATTTTTATGCCTTGCCTGCGTTCGTGGAACTGTTTTGTGTTGGGTTTTCTCATCCCCTGCTAGTCACCTTCCTCTTGATGTGAATATTATTTGAACCGATACCAGAACTGAAAATTTCTCACATTTTTCAGGCGTCTGATCAAAAAGGTCGTTGGAAGAGCCTCCAAAATATACATATATACAGTACAGCAGATGCAATATGTCAAGGAATTGTGTTTGCGTTGTGCTACTTTCTCAACTTTCTCACTTGCTAGATTTTGTACCATTGAACTTGAAGGAACGGAACTTTATCAAGTTCACGTGTGGTGTGAATGCGAGTTCTGTAAAAGTATGCGGTGGGTGGGGATCTTTTGCTCAAACGTAACGCGCGTTCGTTTTGGTACAGCATTACTTTTGCTAAAGTTAAATGATGTCTGTGTACAAGTGGTTGCTCAACTGTGGAAGAACGTAAAGCGAACCGAAGTATAGGAGGGAACGTGTGTTACCGAACTGCGTTGTTTGTTTGCAGATTAGCTAAAGTCAATTTTGGTCAGGTGAAGTCAAGTTTAGCCACCTTCACCCCTTTCGTAAAGTGCATTTTTCACACAGGGGCGGTGCGCTATACATTGGTATATTTAAGTGTGTGACAATAAATAGAGTTGTGGTTTTGCACAATATTTGTCTTAGAATTGGGATTAAAGCTGTTTTAGGTTTCGGACTGCAATGGCAACGTCTACGTATGGTCACTTTTGTGCCGTGTTTAAAGGGGAGAAGAAAATTCCCACATTTGGGCATGCTGTACGCTAAAATATATATAACTGTTGCCTTCGAGGGTTAAAAGAGCGGAAACTAAAATCTGAATCGCTAAACAGCTCTATTGCCGTAATTATAGCCCATTTGACACCTCCGTCGGGTCTCAGATCGTGTATGGTACTATAGTTACTGAACAGACTGGTCAGCAACCCAGTAATTTGTGATTTGTGCGTTTTGGGGTTTTTGGTTTATTTATTACTGTTGGGTTTCCTCGTTTGTTGCTGCACACTCATGAAATTATATCCGGTTCCGGTCCGGCATTGTCTGTCACACTCGAGACGAAAACACAACAGTTTTCTTTTCCCATGAGATGCAATCATAGAATTGTAAACTGGTGAACCGAGAGGGATTCGTGTGGACCTTTATGATTCGATCTAGAGCGCTTCGCTGATTTACAGATTTGAGGTGGTCGAGACTTCAACGTTCATGAGAAACGGGAGGGGGAATGAATTTTATCAGTTCACAATGAGATTGTTTCACGCAAGAGCTCCTATTCCGTGACCGAGGTTGTCATCTGGAGAAAGCGCGACTTTAAAAATTAAAGATACGCATCTCAGTGCCACATAATCACTGCCACTTTACAGCATAACAAAGCAATCACAATTTGTTTCATGTTCCAAGGTCATGTATGTACATTGTTTTTCTTGTGGGCTCTGCGCGCTGGCTGGTTCTGGGATATTTGACCATTTCTCCATTTCTCTTTGTGTGTACCAGGAGAACCACGTTTGTCTGTCACACAACAACAGCGTTCAGTCAGATTGAACACGAATGGAACACGAACACGGATGGAAAACTAATTGGAAAGCCTGCGGGTGGTGCGGGTGCATCGAGGTCAAGAGTGGTCGCTTCTATCCACAGCAGTATACAATTGTGCGTACTGTAGCTACCGTAATCCTTGGGTACCATGATGGTCTGGTTCCCAACAGGACAATCACCTTGTGGTTTTCGGTACCCGTGAACCACACTGAAACAGTCAGCCGGTCATGCACCAGTGCCAGTGCGTTATTACAATAGGATGGAATGGATGTGTGTGTGAGTGGGATGAATGTGTTGTTTTTTTGTGCTCGTCGTCGTTCTTTATTATTATTTTGTGCACATGATTGTTCTCGTCACCCGTGCTGTATGAATGTGTACAGGAAGGAGATTGCTATGTTGTGATGGAGGGTCCGTTGTTTCTGCCCGGCTGTCAGTTGGTTGGGATAAAACGGGTACCTGCAAATTTGGATGCGAAAATTGAGTTTGTGGCACATTTATGGTTGTGTCCTGGAAATGACGATAATACGCGCTGGTACAGGAAATCTGCTCTCAAGCTGAATAAATGATAGGGGTCGTATTTTTAACGGCAGCCGTATGTACATGAAACGCTTGCAACGAAATTCTTTGTACCTACATAATTTGCACTCACTGGAGCATCAAGACATGAAAACAAACACGACAATATAACAGTAACGTCCACTAAGCTCGAAAAGTAATATTCGAAAGGCATTATTTCCAATTGTTGCAGGTGTGATCCGCACGTTGGCCCACTTGGATCGGGAGCAAAAACCATTCTACTGGCTGACCGTAATCGCACGTGACGCGGATCCGGGACATCCGTTGGAATCGGCCATGGATATTTACATCACGGTTGGTGTGGTAATAAATTGGTTGATTTGCATTGCAACGGTGCTTGTTTGGACTTTTTTCTCTTGAAATGGGTCCTTCTAATCTTGGAGTTTCGATTGTGGGAGTACGTCTCCTATTTGCACAACAGTCCATTATTCGCCATTTTCAACAGAGAAACATAAAAAAGAAAAAAAATGAGAAATAAAACAAACATAAAAAGAGCACATTTATCAACATCGCAGGTTGCCGACCGTAACGACCACGCGCCGCGACCCAAACACGCGCCGTTGATCTACGCGTCTGTCGCTGAGAACTCGCCACCGGGAACTATGGTCACAAAAGTGCAGGTGCGTAGTCACACGATCATTTGGCACTCGTTTGATTTCGCATTTATGATTGGGTTCATACATAGCGCGCCGTTTTTTGTAATGACCCTTTGTACATCATATGACGCCATCTTTTTATTTTGGGTTCGTAACACTGACGTTTAATTGCACGCAGGGGCCGTTTCCCGACTTCCGGACAATTGTTAATGTTTCAATTGCGTTGTAAATGTCACTCATAGATAGTTGATCGACGTTCGTCTCGATGGGCTTAAAAAGAAAGAATAATCCTGTCCATTAGACCGATAATTAATCTTAAAATATCAGACGCTGGACATAGAATATTCCTTATGAAGACCCCACCCGATCGTGCCACTATAAAAAGGGTAAACTATACCTCAATGAACCATTGACTTTACAAATTCATGACGTCATAAATTTACATTGCAGGGTATCGACCCCGACACCGGGACAGGCGATGGACTTCGTTACGATATCATTCGTGGCGATCCGCAGAGTTTCTTCAAAATCGATGAAATCACTGGTGCGTCTTTTCGGGTTCGAAGTTCTCTTAAAAGTTCTTTGCCGACGGTTAAAATCAGCCAACTTTCACGCTCGGTCAAAATCAGAAGCGAATCTGACCTTGTTGATTCAGGCTACATATCGACGCATCGTCGTCGACTTGACCGAGAGACGATGGCCGAGCACGAACTCGAAGTGTGTTTCTATTTTTATTTACTTTTTTCAGGTTGGTCTAGTTTATGATGAAATTTTTCGCACGACGTTTGTGTTTTTAGGTGCGAATCAGTGACACAGGCGAGCCCCAACTGCAAACGGACGTCTATGTGGTCGTACAAGTGCTGGATGTCAATGATGTACCGCCGGAGTTCATGCATCAAATGTTGGTGATGGGCGACGATAAGCAGGGATGAGTCGCAGTTTTCGTGTGGGGGTTGATCTCGGTAGATTCATAGGTTTGGGCGAACATTTGGTCTGCTGGGGATGAGTGCAAAAGTGCACCAGGCGAAAGCGTGAAACGAACCGCTGAAGTCGCCTCGCGTTCCCAATCGTGCCGTGCAGTTTTCACTGCAATTTAAGCCTCTCATTTTCATTCAGGTACCACTTCAACGTACCGGAAGTATCCACAACCAGCCCCCACGAGTTGTTGTGTCGTGTTGTAGCGTTTGATGGTGACACCGGGCTGGACACCCCACTCACATACAATATATCAGCTGGGGACGAGGGTACTGATGTGGCTATGTTTGAGATTGACGCGACCAGTGGCGAAATCTATGCAATAAAATCGATAAAGGCTGGACAGAAGTTTGCTCTGACGGTTAGTTAGCTCGCAATGTTGGGGATTTCGGGATTTCAGATTATCCTTCTACCTGTTTCAATGAATGTATTTTCTCGTGATGTGTCAAACTTGGTAATTGGTCTCGGTCCCGATTTTTCATGCGTTGGTCACGTGACTGTTAGCATTTAGCCATAATAATAGATAGCAGAGTGCTATCACAATTTCTGAAAGCATAAAATTATTTTATTATTTTCCTCTGATCCGTTCACCCACGGTTCACACAACTGCCCTAGTTTTGCTCAAACGATATGAAAAGCACCCTGATTTTCAGGTTGGCGTCTCGGACGGTGTGCACAGTGCAGTGTGTCGTGTGATGATGGACGTCCTACCAGCCCCTGATCGTCCAAGGTCGTCCAACAACGCGCCGAGTGTGCGCAGTGACGCGCCAATTGAGCTGCTCATATCAGATTCGGATTCGGTGGGGAAAATGTTGGCGCTGCTCGAGGCGGCCGACGCCGATGGGGATCCGTTGTGGTTCGATGTTGTCGGTTAGTTTGGTGTCTTTGTAATTGTATTTATTTTTATTTCCGTAAGTCTCACCACGCCCGGTTTTGTAATTATGCTTGTTCCACATGAATTTCTTCCGTTATTTTTGAGTGGGTGTCGACGCAATAAACCAATCAACGTTAGTTCGGTTTTGGGAACTACGAGCGACACTTCAATTCTTTTATGAGAGATCGGCATTCATCTTAACGGTCTCTTCGTGACCAACTGGTGCATTCGCACTGACGATGTCGTGGTGCACCGGCCACGGCTGAAACCAGGTTGAATCAGAGACAAAGTTCACTGATGTGTTGCACTACTCGTTTTGCAGTCGGTATTTGTCGGTGTCTGGCTTGTCATTTTGACCTGCGTGTGTCCACTTGTATTTTGTATTGTTCGTCGAGTTTCACTGTTTTCGACGGTCGACATAAAAGTGGCAAGATTACACGAGGAACAACATCCGATTACGTGACGTATTTGCAGGCGACGAGCAAGCGCGTGCGCAGTTCATGATCCGACGCGACACCGGTGAGCTGCAGTTGGTCACACCGATCGATCCAGATGGACCGCAGGAGTTCCACATGACCTACAAGGTGTCGGATCGACTGGACAGTTTGGAAGCACGGGTATGTTCATTTCTTGAACGCGTTCTTCGGTTATGATGATGCGCTCGTTGTGTTAGTGCCATGCGTTAGTGGTAACGCGTCGCCAAACATTTATGGTGGTTGGTATCTGGCCGCGGGTTATCGATTTGCCTTTGCTGCACGCTCGCGCCCGCCGTTTGATGGCTGACATTTTTATGCACGCAGTTTCTCGGCCAAATTTTGTGCGCTTGATGTGGTACGCTTGCCGCACTATGCTACAACACGTGATGTACATTGTATACATATAATAATTTTATCATATCATTGCAACTACAATTTCAGGCTTTTTCTCGAAATGTTACAGCAACTAACGATAGCATTGTTGATGTTTCAGTGAACGCAACGAGTGGCTCTGACGCGACCATTGTCTACAGCATACATGCGGTGGAGTCAACGGGCAGTCGCGATAAGTTCAAGGTATGATATGGAAAATGGTCGATTTTTTGTCTGGAAATGAATAACTAAATAAAATAACAACATAAAAACTGAATTTTCATTCGCAGGTTGAGCCGAGCACGGGTCGCGTGGTGCTGATTGGTTCGCTGGATCACGAAGTGCTGCGTACACATCGAATTGTGATCGCGGCAAGGTTCGGCCGGGGGTTGATTTGTGATTGTTTCCGGTTGGGTCTCATGCTATTCTTGTATGACGGGCTACACCTATCCCTGGAACGTTTCTATGTATATGCATATTCTCGAGAGCGGAATCCCACACCTGTTGTCAGTCACAGACTAGTGGCTTGCACTTTTGTGCGCAGTCAGTGAT